>JAODAL010011524.1:0-99618 GCA_025379985.1 Phyllomedusa bahiana
GGGGAAATAGTGTGTAATGGTTGTTAAAAGGGGTTTTCTCGTTTACAATAATTGGGTTTTAATTTAAAAAAATCTTTAAAAAAAACAGTTTCTTTTTGGTTTTTTTTCAATATATATGTTCATTACAAGGTTTTGCGTTATCCCTGGTAGTAGGAGTGCATCAGCTTCTCAGATCACTATAGCAGCCGACCTGTTGATTTTTATCTCACTGGCTGCCAGTGCTGGTGACTCAACAGCTTCTGAATACAGGTAGGAGCACAGAGCCCCTCCTGCACATTATGCTTCTGTAGGGAAGGGAGGAGGAGGGCTCTGGCCTCTGTGTCTGTGTGGATTAACCTTGTGTGTGCCTGCTCCCTCCTGCTCTCTACACAGATTGAGGAGAGCAGAGGTGAGGCTGATCTGTAGTCAGTAGATGTGATAGCAGTGAAGTGTCTTACTATAATCACGATGTGTCTGTGGAGCTTTGACTATACTAATAGAACAGATCAGGGGAGCATGTGAATGGTTCATATCCTTCCCTGCTCTGCCTTATTAGTGACACATCGTGATTATAGTAACACACTTCACAGCTGCTCTGTGTCTGTTCTGACAGGATTTGTTTGTTGTTGCTTGAGATGTCCATGGAGATTTGTATGCTAAGCAGGGGGTATAGGAACACTTGCATCCCCCCTGCTCTGCTATTATCATACACAGCTTCACAGACCTCTCCACACTCATAGATCAGCCCTCTCCTGTCTCCTGACTCTGTGGAGAGGAGCAGCAAGAGCTCAGCCACAGCAGCCGCACAGTGCAGCTGATTCAGTAGTGAGCAGCAGATCTAAGCAGGCACACACAGGGTTAACTCTGGCAGCAAACCCCCTTGCCCTCCACCTGCTGTATAGAAGTTACTGCAGTTAGAGGAGGAGAGCTGTCTGTGTGCTGAGGGGAGGGGGAAATGGGGAGGAGAAGAGGCAGACAAGAAGCACGCCCCTGAATTCAAAAATCCTATGCTGCCAGACACATTGAAGTAGGCTGAAAGCCTGTAGTGAGACAACTTCTTTAATCAGTATTTTTTGCATTTGTGCAACCTCCCTTGTATGTTATTGTGGCTTTTCTACATACTGGTGAAAACTGGTTCTTATCCAATGTGCAGTTTTTTACTAGGCAGTTGTCCCCCTGGTGGATGGGTGTGTGAGCAATTGTTCATCAATGAGCTGCATCTGTTACATTTCTCCCATGAAGCACTGGGGCTTTTATTGCCTCCTCCTGGCAATAATTCATTGTCCAGCTATTGAGCTGTAAGTATGGCCTTGTGTCTGTGTTTTTATTACATTACAATTAGTAGCTTTATGAATTGGTGCAAAGGTAATTAAATATACATCAATTATACTTAAAATTTATCTTACAAAGAATTCAAAAAAGATGTTGTTGTCAAGGTATTGGTAATCAAATGCCACAGAACCAGCTTTCTTCAGATGTACAGCATAGATAAGCGAAACAGTGCAGTCATCTCGATTTGATTCAATGTAGTTTCCTCGAGGAATCCAAGATGAGCTGATTAAATAAAATGTAAGGATTACAAGTATTATGATCATAATACATAAACTACATTATAGTCTACAGCAGATGAAAAGTATCACTGATTAAAACCTTATATAAAGTCCTTACATATGATTTACTAGCAAACAGCCTGTCCCAAGGCAGTAACTGTAATAGAAATTCACCCAATTAAGAGTAGTCCCAGGACAACGATTACAATCTGGAGCTGCTCTCTACGACACTGCTGAGTACAGAGAACATTGGAGTGAGTTTGGATGAGACAGCTTCCTTCTATCGCCACCACCCTCCCTCCTCTCGGTCCAGCCCACATCACACTGTACATTTCTGCTCAGCAATTCGATGTTGGGCTGATGTATCCATTGAAATACCTTTTGCACAGTATCCATGCAGATACTGCGACAGAACCACAGGAAACAAAGGTCAGGAAAACACATTTTTGTGCATTTTTCCACCACATATTACTGATTTCCACTCTAGCTAACATACTGACTGCAGTACTGATCTGGGCCTGACAGCTGATTTTGATAATTTGCAGTATCTCACAACCGTGAGTACACCCCTCACATTTTTGGAAATATTGTATTATATTTTTTCATGGGACAACACTGAAAGATATGACACTTTGATACAATGTAAAGTAGTCAGTGTACAGCTTGTGTAACAGTGTAAATTTGGTGTACCCTTAAAATAATTAAATACACTGCCATCAATGTCCTTGAATCTGAGTTGCAGGGCAGTACTCCAATATGATAACGACCCTCAAAAACAATTCCAAGATGACCACTGCCTTGTTAAAGAAAATGAGGATAAAGGTGCTGGACTGGCCAAGCATGTATCCAGACCTAAACCTTATTGAGCATCTGTGGGACATCCTCAAATGAACAGTTTCTAACATCCACCAGCTCTGTTTTGTCATCATGGATGAGTAGAAGAGGATTCCAGTGGCTGCAACCTGTGAAGCTTCAGTGAACTCTACCCAAGAGAGTTAAGACAGTGCTGGAAAATAATGGTGGCCACACAAAATATTGACACTTTGGGCACAATTTGTCCATTTTTGCTTAAAGGGTTTGTCTCACAACAAGGATTGCTTTTTATGTTAAAGATCTTGCCAAAACAAGTAACTTTGCAATATGTGTCCATTAACGGGGTGGCTCCCCTATTCTGAGAAAATCCCCTCTTGTATGGGCTGCATAAGTTCCTCAGGTCACTTTTAGCTACAGACCGTTTGATCTTTTCCTAGATAGGCTGCCAGCACTGGTTGCTATAGCTACAGAACTGGCTTCTACTGCAGTTTAGTGGAAGCCAGTAAACACACTCCTGAATTCACAGTGAAACTAAGAAAACAGGACTGAGGTAAGATGAATCAATGTAGTGAGACAACCCCTTTAAGGGTGTACTCACTTTTTTGCCAACAGTTTAGACACTGATGACTGTGTGAGTTATTTTTAGGGCACACCAAATTTACACTGTTATACAAGCTGTATACTGACTACTTTGCATTGTATCAAAGTGTCATAACTTCAATGTTGTCCCATGAAAAGACATAATACAATATTTACAAAAGTGTGAGGGGTGTACTCACTTTTGTGATATACGGCATATGCCTCACAATCCCTCTCCTCTCTGACATATAGACTGCTGCATATATTTCACATAAACACTGCTGCTGTGCTCCCTCACTAACCTTAATGCTCCTGTCCTCATAGACCCCAATCCTTCCCTGTTACTACCTATATAGCTCCTCCTTCTCCTCTTCTGTGGTGTTGTGCAGTGTAGTGTAATTATACCTGTAGAATATCCTACTGACATCACAAAAGTAATGCCAGGGCCAATTAAACCTACAGTGCAACCTCCTCTCTCACTGCACCCCACTTCTTAACTGTAACTGCATTGAGTGTCATGTCTCTCATTCAGAGTGTTAGCGTGTCATTTGGTGATCCAGATAGTATTTCTGTTACAAACAGACTCAGGACACGCTAAGGGACCGTTTACATGGGTTTATCCGACCGGTATTCGTCCTGTTTTCGTACCGGGGACGGCTTTTCTCTGCGGTTTGCGGAGAAAAGCTCTCCCCCTTCACATAGACATGTTCATATTCCGCCCGAAAACCGGACGGAAGAATGAACATGGTCTATGTTTTAAATGGGTTTTGCCATGATGTAATGTTGATGTGGGATCCTCTAAAATGGGTATTTTATCACTTTTCTAAATATATGTCATTAAAAAAAAGGGAAGCCTGTGACAGCTACAGGCTTAATCAGAAGCCCTTAGTTTCCTAAAAGTTTACATTAGACCAGAGGAGTTGACAGGAGCTGATCTGGCCACGCTTGCACTTCTTATCTGATGACCTGGAACCTGAAGGAGCTTGCTAGGGACTGTGGAGAAAGATCCTGTTTCTTTTGTATAGCAAATCCACTGGTCTTACAGTCATTATTTGAGTGCACATTGCACACGCTCCCTGCTTCCTGGCTATGTGCTCAACCCCCCTCCCTCTCCTCCGTGAGGCTGCCTGTTTGTTTATTTTCTCTTCTGAGCAGACAAATTCACTTCGCAGCAAAACCCTTTTAAGAACCGCCGGTGGTCTGAAAAACCGTAGAAAATCCGTGCAGTGGTCTTTTATAAATATAGAGTCAAGGCTGTTAAAGGCTCTCGGATTACCAATTTACAATAAGCTGAGCGTTATCAATAAAGAGACATCTCATCATTAGGAATCTGACATGTTATACAGACACGAGAGTGGAGCTGAGACCCCCACTCAGAATGAGACAAAGAAGTGCCAGTTTTTGAGATACTATGTTTGAGTGAGTCGTGAGATTACAAGCTATGGAAGCGTCTTTTAGGCACTAATGGCCATCGATGAAGAAAAGAAGAAACAAGATATGTTTTCATTATAAGTAATCACTTCTGTGGAGGTCGAGAGCTTTATTGTTTGGGTTCTTTTGTTTTCAGGGTTTCAGTGAATGCATTCATGCTATGGCAACACTACAGATGCAATAAGTTATATCATCAGCCAACAGCCCACGTTACACCTCATTTACATTTGTATTGAAATAAAGAGTTAAATACAGAAATGAAGTAAGAATTGTTTTGTCAGTAGTTAGGTTGGTATTTATTTCAGTACTTTGTCAGCATGTTTTTCTTTAACCTCTTAACAACACAGCTATTTTGGGCCTTGAGACGACAGCAGTTTTTTGCTTCTAATCACTGCCTTCTGACAGATAACTTAACCATTTTTGGGCGCATTTGGGGTGAAATGTATTTTTTTTGTCAGGGAGTCAAAAAAAGATAAAACAAAAACAATTCTGCCATTGTTATTTTAAGCTTTATGTTTTACTACTATTGCACAATAAAATTATTATTTCTATTTGAAGCATTTTAAAACATTCTGAGAGCCATTACCTATTTTCTTTACCACAAATGAAGCTGTATGGGGACTAATTTTTAAGGGGAAGAGTTTTAGCTTTCATTTATACCATTGTGGGGTAAAAAGGATTTACTGATTAACGTTTACTCTTTTGTTTTAATCTCATTTGTTATTTCACTAACCCTAACCCTGTACATATGCAATTTTGAGTCATGTAGCTGCTGCAGGTTCTTTCTGGAGGCAAGAAAACACATGCAGAATTTTCTCCCCCAGACTTTAATGGAATTTGGGATCGGGATGTCCCAAACCCAAATATTTTGACAACTTAGCAGAGAACTATTCAAGCAACATTAAGGGCGGCATGTATGAAATTTGGCGTCTACAGGCCAAATTTCATGCGCTTAATAATAGGCTAGAATGCGCCTAATTTATGCACCCGCACTACAGCGGATCATAAATCAGGCGCATTCTAGCGCATGTACGACATTTGTTGCTCAGGTACACCACTTTGAAAGTGGTATACCTGTTCCAGCAGTAATAAGCGTAGAAATGCCGTAGTACAGCTATAAATATATAGCTACGCTACTGTTCTAGTGCGCCCCGCCTCCTGCACGCCCCCCCCCAGATAGGGCGCATTACAAATTGCCGCAGGTGCTATGTAATGCTCCTGATATCGGGCTAAAACGACGGCAGATATCTGGCGCAGTCCTGTTCAAACATGTCGCCCTAATTGTTTCTATTATAGCGATACCAATTATATTGGGACTTTTCTTTTATAATTTTATTTATTCTATAAAAAATGTTGTAAAAGGAAAAAAAGGATTTTTTTTTTACTTTTAATTTTTGGGGAATATTTTATTTAATTTTTTTTCCCAGTCCCATTGGGGTACATGTTCATGCAATTCAAGACTTACATAATACACTGCAATATTCTGTATAAAACTGAGAAGCAGCCTAGTACGCTTTGCAAACCTATTGGTACCCCAAAATCGTATCAAAAGACTGCAAATGTGATGATAGAGAAAGCTCTTCCCTTCTGATTAACCACTTAGTTGTCGCAGTGGAACAGCAACATTTTAGAGGCTAAAGAAGCACGACTGCAATTATAACTCCAAAGCCCCATCCCTGAACTATAGGGCCAGCAGCATAAGTGGATGCTGTGTGTCATTAACGGGTTGTAGCTACAAAATATGGAGCTATAAGGGAGGTGCTAGATAGATGTTTTTTAGAAATCATAAGGATTTGTATTTATAAGACTACTTTGCCTTCTTTGAGATGCATATGGCCTTCAAACAACACAGATGGAGCATGCTGCACATTGAAAGATACAGAATGCATCTTCAAATATTGGACCTACGCCATACAGACAGAAAAAGAATTACAGGTGTGAATGAGATCTAATAGGTTGTTAATGGATTACTTTTTAGGTGGTAAGTCACGTGACAGGCCTCAGATACTGTGTCTAGCAAAAATAATATATACACTTTTTTACAGGAAATGTTAGAATTAGTTTCACCCATATATCTTATCTGAGGGACTATTTAAAGATCTGATTCATAAAAGCATTAAAGAGAACCTGTCACATAGTTTATGCCCCCCTGGCTGAGGGCAGCACAAGCTAGTGTCAGACCTGCTGTTTCCAGCGCTGTCTCCCTTATTCTGTAAGATGCTGTAGTTTAATGCTCAAATCTGCAGTTTTCAGCCAGAAGAGTCATTCGAAGAGTCCTTTAGAGTGTCAGTTTTTTTCAAACCCTGCCCACCTGAGGCTAGCCCCACCCACCTCAACTGACAAACCTATTACTTTGAATAGGTAGAAACATGTGAATTACTATCAGTGGGTGGAGCTAGCCTTTGGTGGGCGGAGCTAACACCTACTCATGAATAAGATTTGAGGGGTAAATGCTCTAAAACTGCTGCATCTTACAGAATAAGGGAAACAGTGCTGGAAACATCAGGTCTGACACTGGCTTGTGCTGTCCTCAGCCAGGGGGCAAAAACTATGTGAAAGGTTCCCTTTAAAGGGGTTGTCGCACTACATTGATTCATCTTACCTCAGTCCTGTTTTCTTGGTTTCACTTTGAATTCAGGGGCATGTTTACTGGCTTCCACTAGGCTGCAGTAGAGTCTGTACCTATAGAAACCAGTGCTGGCAGCCTATCAGGATAGATCAAACAGGTCTGTAGCTATAGCGAGCTGAGGAGCTGATGCAGCCCATACAAGAGGGGATATCTCAAAATAGGTAGGAAACTGTTAATGGATATATATTGCAATGTGACTTGTTTTTGTAAGATCTTTAACATAAAAAAAATCCCTGTAGTGGAACAACCCCTTTAATCCTATAGTCACCAAACATAATCTTCTTGGTGCAGAGAAATATATTTCATATACAAATGTATAGCACAAAATATAGAAGGACAGAAAGGTGCTGATAAAGGCATAAATTTGTATTATATCTATAAAATGGGAGATCCCGTTAAGGTAACACTCTACCTGAAACCAACCAATGTTCCAAAAATATATTTTTTTATTTTCTGTAATATGATTTTTTTTTTTTACTTCCATGCTGATTATATTTATTAGTTTGAAACAAAGAACATACTTATCACAGCTATCAGGTCTGTTTCCAGAAAAGTCAGCAGTAGTCTCCATAAACGTTGCCACATTGGAAAATCCTGATGGCATCTCATCCCATTCATCAAACTTGATTCCAGTACCTAATGAGTATGTTCCTGCCGCACACTCTGTGCATGACTGGGTTTTAATTTCCAAGAATTGCCCAGAATCACAGGAAAATGCTGAAAAACATAAGTGAATGTCAAATGATCGAAAGGAACAACATACTTGGAAGACAAGGAAATAAAACAAACATGATGCAAAATGATTTTAATATAACAAACCAAACCATAAATATTTTCTGAGTTTATCACATAACACAGATCCAATTTACTAAACTGATAAATCAGATTAAATATTATTTAAAATCAGATATCCATGACTGTTATGATCTCATGTAAAACTTTAAACAGTAGCAAATGTTATCAACATATATTATCAGAGCAGACCTGACTAAGCAAAGTCCACTATCTTAGTTCGTTTCTGGGTACTGAGTATTAATGGCATTCCTGTAGACCAGAGTTTCAGGTCAATCTTGCTGAACTGGTTACAAATAGTTTGCTATTTGGCACTCCTTACACATTTATTGTAAAATGTCTAAAGATCAGGTTCAACTCATTTTTTACATATCCACTGAGGAACCTCAACTCTTGTATCTGACTGCTTGGCTAGTTGTATGGAACACTTGTATGAAAGTGTAATAATATATTGATGGAGTGTTATGTTATGTTATGTTAGGTGTGGCCAGCATAAGTATACCCCAATATACAGCTCTTATGTGACTAGCTGTGCAGCAAAATACAGTGTCCATAAGCCTCAATGTTAAAAAAAAAAAAAACTGTATACCAATACATATATAGTAAACTGTATAGGACAGCGCAGCATGCGGTTATGTTCCGAAATAGCTCCCACGGCATACACTGAACAAGTTCCCATAATGAGATATGATCAGAACCAAAAATGTATGGGCATTTTTATTCTTAGGAATGAATTTTCTGAATCATTAAAGGGGTATTCCCGTTACGGGAAATTCTCTTCACCAGCTGCTTGTTGGTAGCACACACTCGGCTATACTTGGAACTCCCATAGAAGTGAATAAGAAGGACGGCGCTAGCGCCACACCTCTCATTCAAACGCAAGGCCGGATCGCAGCTAGCAACGAGCGGCCAGGGGCGAAGAGAAATTCTCGTAACGGGACTACTCCTTTAAGTTCAGTGTTGTATTTACTAAAAAGGATTTCCAGGTTAGGATCTGGTTCTCTTTGCATCATGTTAAATGTTTAGATTCGGTGCAATTCACCTTAAAGGGGTTTTGCCATGATCTAAAGTTGACGTGGGATCCTACAAAATGGGTATTTAATCACTTTTCAAAATATATGTCATTAAAAAAAAGTGAAGCTTGTGAGATCTACAGCCTTCCTTACATGCCCTTAGTTTCCTGATGGTTTACATTAGACACGACCGGAAGCTGATCTGGCCACGCTTGTGTTGTTTGCACTTCTTATCTGATGGCAGGGAACATGAACAAGCTTTGAAGGGACTGGGGAGAAAAGATCCTGTGTCTTAGGATAGAGAATCCAGTGGTTTTAATGTAATTATATACATGAAGATGCTCCCTGGTTCCCTGCTCAGCCCTTCCCCCCCCTGCATCAGTTTGTGAACAAATGAAAGAACATTGCCTGCTCAGAGTTTATCTTCTCTCCTGTGAACAATACAGTTATCCCCTGTGGATTAACCAAACAATGTTTACTCAACTACAGAGACTGAATTTCAGGAGCGTGCATAGGAGGTGGAGTGACGACATCACAGAGGAGGTACTTGTTTTTTTAAACACAGAAACACAACGCCCCTTTTTTCAAGCCTCAAAAGGGAAGTATCAGCCTGTTAGGTAAGGAACTTACTTCTTGGCAAAACCCCTTTAAGTATGTATTAAGTGTAAACCTCTATTATCTGAAAATGTACAGTATATCACACAGTTGTACACATAAATAGGCTACATTATACATCTTTGTTTGTGCATACTGTATTAGTGTAACAAAGTGCAGGAGGCTATACTTTCCTATGTAGTATAAAACATGGTATTCTGATATATATAGTGGTGTGGAAAAGTATTTATGGCTTTTCTGACTTTTTTATGTTTTAGATGTTTGTCACACTTTTTCAGATCACAAATTAAATTTCAATATTAGACAAAGGTAACACAAGTGAACACAAAATGCAGTTTTTAAATGAAGACTTACATTATTTAAGGGAAAAAGTAATCAAAACCCAAAGGGCCATGCGTGAAAAAGTAATTGCCTCCTAAACCTAGTAACTGGTTCCACCCTTAACAGCAACAAATGCAATTAAGCATTTGTGATAACTGCCAATGAGTCTTTAACAATGCTCTGGAGGGATTTTGGCCCACTCATATTTGCAGAATTAGAGGATTTCCGAGCATGAATTGCTATTTTAAGGTCATGCCACAGCATCTCAATCCGTTTAAGGTCAGGACTTTGACTAGGCCGCTGCAAAGTCTTCTTTTTTTTTTTGTTAAGCCATTCAGGTGGACTTGCTGGTGTGTTTTGGATCCTTATCCTGCTGCATAATCCAAGTGCGATTCAGCTTGAGGTCACGAATCCTGACATTCTCCTTCAGGATTTGTTGGTAGACAGCAGAATTCATGGTTCCATTCATCACAGCAAGTCCTCCAGGTCTTGAAGCAGAAAAACAGCCCCAGACACACTACCACCACCATGATTTACTGTTGATATGAGGTTCCTTTTGTGAAATGCTGTGTTGCTTCTACACCAGATGTTATGGGACTTAGACCTTTCCAAAAAGTTCAACTTTTGTCTCGTCAGTCCACAGAATCTACTCCCAAAAGTCTTGGGGATCACCAAGCTTTTTCTGGCAAAATTGAGACAAGCCTTTATGTTCTTTTTACTCAGCAGTGGTTTTCATCTTGGAACTCTGCCATGCAAGCCATTTTTCTTATGGTGAAATTATGAACGCTGACCGTAGCGGGTAACTGAAGCTAGTGGGGCCTTCAGTTCTTTGGATGTTGTTGTGGGGGGGTTTTGTGACCTCTTGGATGAGTCGTTGCTGCCCTCTTGGGGTAATTTTGGACGGACAACCACTCCTTGGAAGGTTCACCACAGTTCCATGTTGTCTCCATTTGTGGAAAATGCATCTTACATTTCTTGAGTTCCAAAGCTTTAGAGATGGCTATATAACCTTTCCCAGACTGAAAGATCTCAATCGCTTTGTTTCTCATTTGTTCCTGAATTTCTTTGGATCTCTCCATGATGTTCAGCTTCTGAGAGTCTTTTGGTCCACTTCACTTTGTCAGCCAGGTTCTATTTAAGTGCTTCCATGCTTGAGAACATATGTGGTAGTATTCAGGCCTGGGTGAGGCTATGGAAAATGAACTCAGCTTCCCAAAGATGTGAGAAAACACAGTTAATCTATGCTTTAATAGGGGGGGGGGGGGGGCATTTAATTTTATCAATTTTTGTGTTTACTTGTGTTATATTTGTTTAATAGTTAAATTTGTTTGGTGATCTGAAATATGTAAGTGTGACAAACATTTGAAAGATTAAGAAGTCGGGAAGGGAGCAAATACTTTTTCACACACTTGTACCTGTCAAAAGGACAGTCATCTGACAGATACATTTAGGGCTTGTCCCCACGGCACCGGTTTGCGGACAGTTTTTCAAACATCTGAAAAACCGTCCGCAAACTTTTACACGGGCTTCTATAGAAAACCCACGCAGCAGTCCCCACTGCACGGGTTTTTTCAAACCGCCGGCCTCCCGATAAACATTGTAGATGTTCATTTTTCCGTCTGGTTTTCGGACGGTTTATGAACATCTCAATGTAAAGGGGGAGGGCTTTCCTCTGCTAATCGAGGAAAAAATACATCCCCCAGCAGCCGTGGGGACGGCACTAAAACAGGACAAATACCGGTCGGATAAACCGATCGGTATTTGTCCTTTTCCATCTCGATGAGCCCTTAGCGTTCACAGACACATTTAGCACATGTTGAATATACATACTAAACCTAATTTGAACACACTGTGGACCTACTGCCAATCACATACAGTGGAAAAACTAAAGCCCCATGTTCGCTAAATAAGGCAAACATACTCCAAGTAGTACTACTTTTGCCTTATATAAGTCAATAACAACATCAAGGCCCTACCGTGGTATATTGTGGGATACCTTTTTATGGTAACCTGCTTACAAAGGCTTAGGGGAAGAGAGCTTAACTCTCCAGCACCCTCTATTGGATGTAGCATTCCTCAAGAAACATGCAACTCACTGAGCCTTGCAATGTGACAGGATTTAAAGAGAACCTGTCACATAGATTATGCCCCCTTGCTGAGGACAGCACAAGCTAGTGACAAACCTGCTGTTCCCAGCGCTGTGTCCCTTATTCTATAAAAATGCTGTAGTTCTAGAGCATTTAATGCTCAAATCTTATTCATGAGCAGGCCTTAGCCTCGCCCACATGAGGCTAGCCCCGACCACCTCAACTGATAAACTTATTACTTTAAATAGGTAGAAACATGTGAATAACTGCCAGGTGGGTGGGGCTAGCCTTTGGTGGGTGGGGCCAACTGCTCATGAATAAGATTTGAGGGGTAAATGCTCTAAAACTCCAGCATCTTACAGAATAAGGGACACAGCACTGGAAACAGCATGTCTGACACTAGCTTGCACTGTCCTCAGCAAAGGGGGCATAACCTATGTGACAGGTTCCCTTTAAGCAATGCCAGTGTAGTTCTTCTGCATACAGTTGTTTTGTCTGTCATCAGTGCAGAGTTGAACTTACTGGCTGGCTAGGTAAGAGGCTTGATACCATGAATGGGCTGCCAAAACACTATGTAAATGGGGCCAATGAGGGTGATAAATAATATGGTTTCTCAAATGGTGACTGTTGTATATTATTATAATTATACCAAACAATGAGGTATATACCACTCTATAGCCCTTTGAGAAAGCTATAGAACGTGTCCACTTTTCACTACCGCCAGGAAAAAATATAGAACAGACGACCTCGGTTCTTTTCCAGAGAATAAGCCTTTATTTTAGATTTCAGTCCCAAAAGATAGCAATTGTGACAGCTCTTTTCCCAGAAAGTTATGGATAAATGTTCCTTTACCTTAAAGTTATACCTCCATTCATTCACCTCTTTTCACAATCCTTCAATCACTTTTTCTACAGTTTTTCCCCATTAGCTAAAATGGAGACTTACTTTGTAGAATGTGGAGACTCGTGGTCTAGCATTATATAATAGCCCACACTAGAATTCTGTGGGACACAGTGATATGTTTGCATTTCATTATAGGAAGGAATGTTTAATCTGTTGTTCCCTCTCTTCCCTCATCTACATATGCAACATAGGCATAGTCATAATGCAGATGTCTGCACAAGGTCTACAAGATTGTCAAAGCCTGCTCCAATGTTATCATCAATGGGGTGATGGGTGTAGAGATATTTATATATATATATATATATATATATATATATATATATATATATATATGTGTGTGTGTGTGTGTGTGTGTGTGTTACTACAGTGACCTTAAATGCTGTTTCTCGGTCTTTATATATATATAAAAAAAAATCCTGTACATTCCCAATAGTCCCTGGGGCACACAAGTGTTGTGCCTACATGTTGCATATTGATTTGATTCCTTTTACTGAAATGGGATGGCAATCTAACAATTAAGACATATGCGAGAAGGCTTAGCCTGCCAAAGTACAATACTGGTCTGGCCTAGATTTCTTATATTGCTTTATATTAACTAATCAGCTACTCAAGCTCTAAGAAAACTGCAAGACTACATGCACAACGAGCAGCTTTGCTTCTTGTCTTAGAGCTGATTTATAGACACTAAAGTGAAGAGCTGTACATAATATATTATTACTTTTTATCATTACAGCAATAAAATAATTATTGTTTTAGAAAAAAATTATAACAGCTCTATTTCCTAATCTGTTAGGAATTACTACATCGATAGACACCTAAAATGTCAATAAAGCTTTCCAGAAAATTTGTCACCTGTTCTTTATATGTTGCTAGAAAAACATTGGTCCTAACTTATCTTATAAAGAAAATTACCAGATACAATGGGCGACATGCATGAAATTTGGTGTTAACACGCCAAACTTCATGCACGTTATATATTATATTGATTGCAGCAACGTGTGATCCATGACTTGATGATATCACTGAAGGATGGAGAGGAACACTGGAGTGGGCTGCGCTGGAAGAGTGGTGATAGGTAAGTATGAGTTAATTTTTTTATTTATGGGAGGTGGTAGGGAGGTTTTTAAAAGTCTTTAATTTCTTATAAAGTATCACATCCAATAATACAATATAGTATTCCTTTGGTTGGTGTACCATCAAACATTCATATTGTAACGGATGCAGGAGTGGATCCTCTGGGACACCACCAGAGATGATGAAGACCACACCATGCAGTATAGTTTAAGGACCCCCCCCAGTGTTCATCAGAGCCCGTTGCAAGGCGAGTGGACTTGGCTGTGGGGAACTCCCTGGTTGCCTTCCCTGATATGGCTACTCCCGATGACAGCAGAGTGCCTGGGAGACTGGCAGGTTCATAGTAGAGTAACAGGCATACAGCAGGCAAGCATGGTAAGTAGTACAAAGGCAGGATTCAGCAGCAGGAGAACAGGTAACAAACACACAGGGCACCAACAATCTAGCCCAGAGCAGAGGAAGGATGTTCCTTAAGTCTCCGGTATGGGGCAGCAATTGGAGCACAGCTTATGCTCTGGGCCTTCAAATCTTAAAGAGACAGTGTGTGCACGCCCTAAAGAGGGTGTGTGCGCATGCCTGACACCAGCAAGCAGCAGGGAGCGGAGCAGGAGCAAAGTGAGTTGAGTAGACACCGACAGGGGCTAAGGAGGAAGCAGACACACAAGTGTGCCTGCAATCCGGAACTGGGACCGCGAGTGCAGCATAACTCATATATAAGGTCAACGGTATGTATGTATTGCTGGAACCACGGGTAAATCACAGTGGTGTGAGAGGCAATTCACAGTCCACCACCTTATAAAACTCACTCTTGATATGAGCTAGAAATGCAACAAGATTCTTCTATTAAAACTTTTTCACTATATGTACATGCTTATTGGCATCATATAACCTGTGGTCATTACCAGACTTGGTATAGTATTTCAGGGTTCACATTCCATACAGATACATTTTAGGTAATTTAGCAGAGACCATATTTGGTATAACGGCACACCTGCGCGAGTCTGCGTGACATTTCGAGGGTGCTTAACAAAGGGTCACACAGGTATGTCATGATGAAGCCGATATGTATGTACGTGTATCAAAAGACTTTTAATACAAAGAATCTTGTTGCATTACTTACTCGTATCAAGAGTACGTTTTCTAAGGTGGTGAACTGTGAATTGCTATTGGTATAATATTATGCCAGCTCTAGTTTACCTTAGCAACTATTCTCAACAAATAAATATGTTATTTCATATGGTGCTGGTGGCCAAATAACTATGATTTTGTATAATTGTCGCGACATAAAACATTTACCCGGAGATACATAAAAAAGGCTGTTTTGTACCTAGAGTCAATGACACTTTCCCTAAACAGCATACCTCGCTAATTATGGGTATTTAGCCTGTGCATGTAATTATCTGTAAGCCACAGTTGCTAACACACTATCCATCCATATAAGAAGCTTTACAGATCTCTGTTCATATCTACTTGGCATTTGTCTTTCATATAAAGGTCAGCAACCAATGTAATTGCGGAAAACGCAGCTCATTTATATAACTGGATGTAATTTCGTTAGACACTGAGTGGATGGAGATGATTGTTTTAATAAGTAAAGCCTGTCTGTGAGAATTACAATATGGGAAGCCTTCTGGAGATCTGTCTTGAAAATGTAAAATGTGTTCTACTTTAGAAAGCCTGCATGTGGCTAAAGAGCGGGGTGCTAAGTGTTGCCATGACAATCGCAAACCGTTGAGTACAAGGAAATCTAAATTTTCGTTCTTTAGAGTATACAGTACATCCTTAGGAATAAAGATATTAAGGGGATATACATTCAAGAAAAGCAGTCTCTATGCCTACACTGTGAATCGTGTCTGAAAGACAATAGTTATAGTCAATGCACATAACTGAATGATTATTGTAATCTAATACTCATATTCATAACACATTGGGGCAGATTTATCAATACTGTCTGCCTTTTAGACAGCGTAAAGTTAGACTAGACAGTTGTACAATGCGCCACATTTATCATAGTGTTGACTAAGCTGGCGCATGTTAGAACTGTCTAGTCTAGCTTTACACCTTTTCATTAGATGGCCTACTTTGTGCCACTAAGAACAGCAAAATGTTCCCGTATGGTTTAGCACAATAAGCCATGCCCCTTTTACTGAGGCCACTCCCTTTTGTCAGGCGAGGTGCAGAAGTGTCTATGAACTGTTTAAAACACATGATAAATATGTTGTAAAGCAAGGTCGCCATTATTTTTGGTGCAAATTGTGCAATAATTGCCTTAATAAATGTGCACCATTGAGCCTCTGAGGAAAACTGGCCTTTTTTTGCACATAGAAACCAAAGATGTCTATTTAAGGATGAAGTATCATCTGTAGTTTAGCAAAATGAATAACACTTGACTGTAGCCATGGAGAGATACAGATTTTATTAGGAGATAAATACACAAATTATTCTTATATTTTTAATCAGAAATGTTTTGAGAGCAATAAAGCAGTAATAATGGATTGCAAATGTGTTCACATTTGTGAGCCTGGGCCAGAACAACATGTAGACAGAGGAAGGAAACCACCTAGGGTGCAAACTCATGCCACACAGTTTGGAGACACAAGGATGTATGATGCAGGCTCATGACCTGAGCCTGTTGCATACATGGCAGGTGCCAGCTGTTATTTAGATAACACTAGTCCTGACTATTTAACTAATTAGATAATTGGATCCCAACAAGTGGTCATGCAGCGGGAGGCCCAATGGATACCCCCAGGCCTGCCATTTTTCTTTTCCTAAGATAAGGTGTAGTAGGAGAGCCATAATTGGATTCTTTTCTACAATACATTAGTACTACAGAATAGTGTACAAGAGATAACGCCCACTAGTGGTTTAGTACCCTAGTGAGACTTAATAATAAAAGTTTAAAAAAAAGTAAACGTTTGGGGGACTTAAAATGCATGTAAAAAAATATAAAAGTTTTAAAAATATAGAAAGGTCAAAACACCCCCTTTTCAATTTTACAAATAAAAAAAGAAAACATAATTAGTGTTGCCTTTTCCATAAAAGTCCTATTTATTAAAAGCTAATTTATTCTGCACAGTCAATGCCATGAAAACAAATGTCCAGCGCCAAAATTGTAGGGTTTTTGGATGCTTCGCCTCAATAAAAAATTACAATAATAAGATATCAAACAATCATATGTAACCAAAAAATGGTACCAATAAAAACTACACATCTGCAAAAAATGAGCCCTCTAACAGGTCCATAGATGGAAATAAATAAGTAAATGGTAATGCAAAGGAAACAAAAGAAAAATGTATTTAGTAAAACATAATAAAAACTATACAAAGTTAGTATTGCCAGAATAGTCCTGAGCTGCATAATAAAGATAACATGTCTTTTATACTGCACAGTAAACTCCATAACAATGAAGTTCGAAAAACAATGATGACATTGCATTCTTTGCCTGGCTGGCAGGGGTGCAGCCGTAGTCACCAAATGTCAGGTCAGGGCCATGTATTTGATTATTTCATGTTGGAGGAGGGTGGAGAGCATTTGCCTTATTTGCCAAAATGCCTTATCCCACCCTTGCTATGTACATATTTTATAAGTGAGGGAAATTGTAAACTTATGATAATAACCTTACAAATCACCCAGCACATTTCTGACGTCTATGGTCAATACGTAAAGAATATCATTGGTGAATAAAGATAGAGGTTGTTTTTGAGAGCGGAGTTTTAGTATTCCTTATCTGATATATTTGGCTAATCAAATTTCAGCTATCTAAATTTTATAAGGATTAGGGAAGGTGGTCACTTATTAAACATACTAATAGTGATCATCATTTAAAAAGAACAGGAGCTAAGAAATAATGCCCATTTCCAACCTATGTAGCCTATCATGAACAAACTTCTAGACCAGGCTGCAGGTTTTACAGATACTACTTGGAAACTGGTACTACATTAAGATTGTCCAACTGTATATATGTATAATTTTATCCTGTACTATTTGATCCTAGGCTATGTCTACACAGCAGTGGTATGTGGTTGGATTTTCGGGGGATTCAGTATTTAGTATCCACTGAAAATCAGACAGTAACCAGTGCCCAGTAGACCGCAATAGAAAATCTGTGCTGTAGTCTATTATGTTCATGTTCTATCTTCCACTGGATTGCCGTCGGATTCCCATACAGTCAATGTACTGGGCCGGCGGCAAATCCGAAAACCGACCACGTTTTTTTTTTGTTTGTGCAAACCTATGCTAAAAACTATGGTACATCAATGTTAAAATACCATCGGATTTTTGACGGTATTTTAACACTAGCTATGTAGACATAGCCTTAAATTCATGCTCACCAGGACTCATTTTAATAGTTATAAAAATAACTTTTTAATATGTACGAAGTAACCATTACATTATAGGAAATATAGCGCTTAGTGCTTTTGTCAATGGCAATTATTATGGACTTTGATACAGTTTTTCAGAAAACGGTGAAAAGTAAAGTAAGGCTCTATTTGTTTTTTGAGCCAAAACGTTGCACATTTGTGCTCTGGATTCTTAATAAAGAGAAGCATTGTGCTGACATCCTTGTTGGATACTTTTTTGGATTGTTTCAGGTGAGGGCTGGGCTACCCTACCTATGGACGGTCTGTTGCATGACAATGCTCTTTTTTTTTAGATGAATAGTGACATCAGCACTGGCCAGCCTATTTTTCTGTCTATAAACTGTAAAAAGTATGGCAGTAATACGAGCTCATTAAAGTCAAAATTGACTGCACCAATTACATTTTTAAATTGGGTCACAATCAACTTGTACAATATCACTAGAACCATCTGTCATACACAGAACTTATAAATTATTGATAATATTTTACCTCCTAACGCAACAACATGCGATAGCTCCCAATTCTTATGATCGAATCACATTTCAGGGATGTGCTTTATAATCCTATCCATAACAATACATAAAATTAAGCTAAATTGAGTTAAGGTCAAAAGTCCAATATTATCAACGTATACAGTGTCTGCCCACAAAATCTGGATTAAATAGGCTTAACTGCTACAGAACACATAAACAGATGCCTGGATGCTCTGTGCCCTCTATTGCCAGTACACCCTGTACATCTGGCACACAGAAACAAGACTGAAAATATAGAAATAAAGAGACCGGCTCACCGGTTTAAGTGCACGCATCCATTGATCCTCCACGCATTCGAAAATTTCCAAAAAACTTCAGAAAAATGTGGATTAACACCCAAAAAATAGTTATAAAAGCAGCAAAATCTTATTTACAAAAAACAAATAAAAATAGCATTATCAGCTACGGACACAAAAACAAACAAATGAAATACATAAGGGTACGTCACATTGCAGTTTACAATCCGTCTTTGTGGTGCATGTTTGGATGCGCTTTCTGTGCAGAAGGATCGCACCGTATAGTTTTAATTATGGTGTCTGCTGCGTCTTTCGGATCAAGAACTGACATGTCAATTCTTTGAACCGATCCGAAATACGCATCACAAAGACGCATGTAAAAAACACATCTGTGATCACCCGACTGAACCCCGATGCGTGTTTTATATTGAAAGCAATGTAAAACACACTGCACATTGTTAGATGCGTGTTTGGCTCCATTTTGGGCCTGAAACCCTAAATGTACATCCATTTCTTTGTTTTTGTGTTTTTAACTGAAGCTGTTTAAGTTTTTGTTTTTTTAAATAAAATCTTGGTGCTTTATAACAATTTTTTAGGTGCTAATCCACATTTTAATGAAGTTTTAGGACATTTAAAATCATGGATCTTAGGACAGAGTCAGTACCCGACAACAGTTTAATTAGTGTAGACAGTTGAGATGTTTTGGCCTAAAGTTATTAGAAGCTGTAAATCTCTGTTAAATAAATTTGCCGTATTTTAAAAATAAAAAAAAAAATCTACATCTGCTAAATGGAGATGAAGATGTGGGCCACTATTTACATACTTTTTTCTTAATAAACGAGGCTAGAAAAAGTAAAAAGTAAAAATGTTGATATGTAATAGTCCATACTACATCACACCATTCTAAGAAAAAATGTGTTAAACATGTTAAAAATGTCACTAAGTGACTAATGTCACTTGTTTCTGCTGTTGTAATGCTATCATCTCCAATAAGTAATTGAAGAGATGATGTTCATTACTTGTTTTCCATCTAGAACCTTAGAAAAGTATGTCATGCATGTACATATTATAGTGCCAATAATTTACATTGTGGAGTTATGAAGTCATCAGTCAGTCAAACATTCATCACCTATCCTGTGTAAAGGTGATAAATGTCATTTGTGGGAATACCCCTTCTAAAAGCATTTTCCTCCTAGAGCTGTGCCGTCCAAAATCCGACAGCATTTTAACATTGCTGGACGCGCGCTGTACCATGTTTTTTGCCGCAGGTTTGGGCCCCATTCACACGGCGGTTTTGGCCGCAGGTTTCGCCGCGACCAAAACCTCATCGGACCTTCCGGGTGGGGCGCGGTTTGCGCCGAGGGTTTGCCCCCATGCAAATTAATAGCAGGGGGAAAACCGCGCCGCGGCCGCGGCCGCGCACCACCCGCAGCGCTACCCGCGGCGACGCCCGCGGCAGCACCGCGCGGCCATCGCACAGAGCACTCCCAGTCAAGAATTGACAGGAGAGTTCTCCACACGCGCGGGTTTGGCCGCGGCCAAACCCGCGGCATGTGAATATTAACGCGGTTTCCCATAGGATACCATTTTAATAAACTAGGCGTGATTTGGCCGCGGTTTTGGCCACGGAAACCGCGTCGGTACCCGCGGCTATAACCGCGGCCAAATCAGTCATGTGAACATGCCCTTGCAGTAAAAACCACGGTCGGATTTGCTGCAAAAACCCACGGTCGGATTTACAGTCGGCCCGTACACTGAATGTATGGGAATCCAACAGCAATCCGATATGTTTTAAAATCCACCAGAATCCAACGAATTTCAAAACCGATAGGAAAAAATCAGTGCTGTGTAGACTACAACACAGATTTTTTATTGCTGTCTATGCAGCACTGGGTACAGTCGGATTTCCGGTGGATTCAAAGTACTGAATCCGCTGAAAATCCAACGAGAATCCCATGCTGTGTACTCATAGGGCCACATGTATGAAAACTGTCTTGGTCTAGGACTTTCTTTGTTGCCCATAGCAACCAATCAGAGCTTCCCTCTCATTTTTTCAGAGCACTATATGAAATGAAAGGGGAGCTTTGATTGGTCGCTTGTGCAACAAAGAAAGTCTTAGACCTAAGCAGTTTTCATACATGTGGCCCATAGTTTAGCTGCGCTTAAAAGTAGGTGCATAAAGTCAATTTAGTTAACAATGTGTTCTCATCGACCTTTTTCACTGAGCTTGGTCTTCACAGCCAGCTGTAGGCTCCTACTTTTTGTTCAGGCTCTGGGCAGTTATACCGCAGTGACTGACATTTAAGCTTTGATATTCCTAGCCAAGTCTTGTTAAAGGGACATTGGTGATGGAGGGGTTTTAACAACAAGGCATAAGTTTGACAGATGAACCAGATCTGCTGATCAGATACAGTAGGGAGCAACATCACCATCCCAGCCAGGGCTATAAGAGCAGGGAGAGGAGGTTGGCAGCCTAGAAAACCTTCTGTAAATAAGTAGTATGTGAGGCTATGTCGGCAGAGAATAAAATAATCGTTGGATTTGTACCAGTTTTTGGCCATGGTTTTCAGATTTTGGCGGTCCCATTGGATTGAACAGTACTATAATCTGCCATTTTCAAGTGAAATACAATGGATTATAGAACATGTGCAACAAGAACAAGTTTTTTGTCCCAGTTCTCGGATTTGAAATCTGACCTCAGAAAACCCGAGCGGTGTAGACTACAGCTTGGATTTTTTAGTAAGGTCTTTGGGGATGATTTACAGTTGAATTTTTTGTGGATTCTAAATTGTGAATCCACTTAAAAATCTGACAATAAATCACTGTTGTGTAGATGTAGCCTAAGAATTGCTCTAACTCTGAAATGAAGCAAAATCAGAAGGTCTACGGGGATGATTTACAGTCAAAGTTTTGTGGATTCTTAATGGTGAATCCGCTTAAAAATCTGACAGTAATTACTGTTGTCTAAACGTAGTCTAAGAATTGTTCTAACTCTGAAATGACGCAAAAACAGAACAACAATGTATTTAGAAATAGTTTTAAGTTTCCTTTGTCTACATGTTTAAAGCTAATTATTGTGATGGAAATACCCCTTTAAGCATTCAGGAATGCATTTCTCAGGGTCTTCCGAGCAACTGTGATTTATTTAGCATTACCGATATTACTCTGGAGGGACCTGTAAGCAATTCAGTCTACATTCTCATCCGCATTGAGGCTCAGTTAGTTCTGTTAAAAGGGTGGTAGAATAGTGCTGCATCATCTTTTCCACTAAAATGACAGACGTCAGGATATCGATAAACTCTATTACAGTCAATGGCGTCCATTGATGTATTTCATGTCCAAGCTCCAGCACTGTCATTATTTTAATACTTCCTACAAATAACAGAACAGCAAAACTGAAATACTAGCACAGATGTGAACACAGTCTAAGAATGAACACAGTAGTGCAGGTTTTTAAAGGGGTTTTGCCACGAAGTAAAATTGATGTGGGACATTTGAAAATTAAATAATAACCATTTTCACCATTCATCATTATTAAAAATTCTGCACCGTTTTTGTTTTAGCTGCTCCTTTAGTGATCCATTGTTTACAGCTCGTGTCCAGGGGTTACGAACAGGGCTGAGACCTCCTCAGTCCTGGTCGCACATGCTCAGACATCACCTCTCCTCTCAGGCAGCTACTGAGTGTTCAATCCCCAGGTGCTGTCATTCTACGCCTGTCCTTTGGACTCCCTAGTAATAAGTCAAACAGTGCAAATAAAAAGAAACCTCAATGAGGTCTGTGCATTGATAAAGAGCAAAAAAATCCACAGGTTAAGTTCATTCAGGGATTTGAACCTAGGACCCTTGTGCTGTAAAGCAAAAATGTTACATCTGAGCTACTCACAGCTCTATACATAAACAGACCTTTCTTTGACTAGAGAGAGGAAAAGCAAGGTGATGTCATCCTGCTGGGTCACATGATATGCAATTCAAACAAATCACACATGCCCCCTTCTGAGCACACAGAGCTGAAGAGCTGGATGGCAGGAAGTATGAAATGAGATTGTGGCAAAACCCCTTTAATGTCTTCATTGAAGCCACAAGATACCAAAAAAAAATATTGGTTTTGGAGAAAGTCAATGATCCCAATAACTTCCTGCCTAACCACACTACATCTGTTCCCTATGTTGTGAGAACTCTGTCATATGGCTACTGTGAGTGACCACACTGATATCCACCTAATATTTGAAATTAATGGGAGTTCCAAGTACAACCAACTCCACTACTTTAAAGGGGTGTTCTTATCAGAGTGGTCTCTTCACAGCTAGCTTTAGGCTTACACATCCTGATTAGCCAGTGGGTGTTTCTACATCAGTGATTGGAATATCAACTCTGCTATTCCCAGCTGAGCTTGTTAGAGGGATATTGGTAATGGCAGGGTTCAAACAGCAGGTCACAAGGCTACAGAGCTCTACAGTTAGTTTGTCAGTAACAAACATAAACAAGCTCCTGTGCTGCCGACTAGACACAGCAGGGAGTGATGTTACCAATTCCACCATCCCAGTCAGAGAGAGGTGGTTGTTAACTTAGGGAAGCTTGTGTACACAAGCAGGTGATAAGAACTGCTGTAGCTTTTTAATCAAGCACAATCAGAACAGCAATGTATTTGGTAATAGTCTTTATTTACCTTTGCCTACATATTTAAAGCTAATCAATGTGGTAAGAATAATCCTTTAATTTCCCTTGACAAGAACTTTCAAAATGTAAAAGTCATGTGCCCAACTTAAAGAAATAGCTTTCATTAGAAATGATAGGATACTGCTCTTCACACAAGACAACCCTTAGTAGCACAGAGCTTTCATTTAGTTTTCCATTGATGCATGTGATAAATGTTGACAATCATATGATACTCATTAAATCAGTGTTACAGTTTCAGCAAACACATTTATTATATCCTAAATAGTTATACAGTTTCCCAATGCACTTTTTCAATAACCCGCATGCATTCATTGAATAGAAACTTGTGGTTTACTTCTAGGGGATGAAAATCATGATGATGTACACACAGGACATGGTTTATTACAAGTCCCAGCTCTGATAAGTGTACTGCAATGAGTTACGACCAGGGTAGATTTTTATTAACTGAACAGTGATGGTTTCTATAGAATGACTGCAAGAAGAAATGTTAAAAGTCACAGGAAATTGAAACTTACTTATCTCTTCATTATACAGTGCATACACTATAGTTACTGGAACCATAATACTGTAATGTTAAGTTGTAATTAAGTGTATCAAGCCTTGCTTAGCTAATAAAAGATATTACTGCAGCCAAACTGTTCCTTGAACGTAATAAACATTGCCATACTTGCCTGTAGACATCAATGCATAGGCATGATTATGAGGGCTTGTTCACATGGCGTATTTTGACACCATGAAATTCTACATCAAGTCTACCTTGACCTCAGTGGGAATCCACATTGTCCACTTTTTTGACAAGTACAGTATTTTTTTTCCACTTGCGGATTACATGCAGAATTCTGAGGATTTTTGCTCATTTCAACTCCAGTTCCACACATATTTTTCCCATTGAAGTTAATTTGGCACTAAAGATCTGCATGCAATCTGTGTGCTTTTATTTTGATGCAGACTGCATGTACACAGAATCCACGCAGATTTTCATGTGGAAAAATATGACAATACCTTTTTTCCCCAAAAAAAAAGCAGTGTTTTTTTAAATTTTTGCCCCTAAAGAGAGCAAAGACTTTCTTTTTAGGGGATTTTTTTTTTTTTTATGAGAAATGATTACATTTATTTTAAAACAAAACATCAACATGTTTTTTAATATACTGTAGTGATTTCACACAAAAATCAGCAAAAAGCACCCAAAACTTGATTGCTTTTAAAAAAAATGCACTAGGTCTTATTTTCGGGGAAACAAGGTAATTGTAGCACCTATAGCGGCTGATATGGGGCTGAGGGGCCCACTCAGGATTAAGAACTTTTGTTCATTTTTGTACAAACAAACATGTTACTTGTTTTCTGCTATCTGGCACTACTCTGAGGGTTCTCTGATACATGGCATAGCTATTTATACCATGAATTATTGCTATTTATGTAGTTCCCTTATTTTTCTTAAAACAGGGTGATAGGAGCCATTATTTGATTTTGATATTGGGCCCTATGAATTACACCCATAAGTGACTTATTAACACAACAAAATATTAGGGGCCGTTCACACGGCCAGGAAAAATCCCCGGCCCGGTTTGCCAGCCGTTTTTTGTCCTGTTTTGGGGCCCGTCCTCCGGCCGCGGGGGGAGGTGGGTTTTTCCCGATGAGCGGAGAACAGCCCTCCTCCCCCCTTTGAACAGCACAGATTGCCCGGGAAAAACCGGAGGGAAAAGGATTGTGCATGTTCAATTTTTTTCCCGCCGGCCCGCCGGGGGGACAAAAACAGTGGGCGGGAAAACCCGGGGCAGTGGGACTGCTGCAGGGTTTTCTAGAGCAAAATTTTGTGCTCTTTTTTCGGCCGGTTTTTCAGGCGGTTGAAAAACCCCGAAAACCCACCTGAAAAACCGTCCGAAACCCGTGCAGTGTGGCATCCCTTTAGGTTCTTTCTAGATTTTTATGAGACAATTTTGCAAGCTGCAGGTGGCAACAATAACATAGCTAGCAGAGCATGAATAAAGTTACTGAAGCATATAAGCAGCTCATAGTTACACTGTGGAATCGCATACTGTGGCTTTGTATTCCTAAGAATCTGCTACTAAGACAAATCAATTTCATATGTAAAACACCATTTTAAACTGGTTACAGTATACTTACTGCAATCTTTTCCTTTGACTGGATCTGGCAATCCAACACACGCTTTTTCTGGATTCGGTATAGCAACTCTCCACCTGGATCCAGTGCTGTCACATTCAGTGTATTCATAATGATAGCTGCCCTGAAAAATCAAAATTATTGTAATTATAAGAGTACTGTATACTAACAAAGACACAATGTAACATTAAAGAGGTTTCCCATCTGCCTGTTTTCACTATAGGTTTTCAGCCTACCTCAATGTTTTCTGGCGATGGATTTTTGAATTCGGGGGGCGTGCTTCTTGTCTGCTTCTTCTCCCCCCTTTTCCCCCCCTCCCCTCGCACCAGGCAGCTTCCCCCTCTGACTGCAGAAAATTTAACCAGGTGGAGGGCAAGGGGGATTGCTGCCGATTTAAACCCTGTGTGTGCCTGCCTAGATCTGCTGCTCACTACTGGATCAGCCACTGTGCGGTCCTGTGGCTGAGCTCTTGTCTCCTCTCCACAGAGTCGGAGACGCAGGGAGGGCTGATCTATGAGTGGGGAGGGTCTGTGAAGTGTGTTGCTAAAGCAGAGCGGGGGGAGTAAGGTTCCTTACCCCTGCTTAGCATACAATCCCCAGGAATCTAAGCAAAAAAAAAAAAAACCCTGTCAGAAGGAAAAGGGCAGCTGTAAAAGTTGTTACTTAATCACGGTGTCATAATACAGCAGGGGCGGGGGGGATTAAACCGTTCACATGCCCCGATTGTTCTATTAGTATAGTCAAACCTCCACAGACACATCATGATTTAAAACCCTTCCTGCGGGTCACCCTACTGCCCACGATCGCCTATCTTGGGGTTCCTAATCTGTGTAGAGAGCGGGAGGGGGGAGGGACACACGGGTTAAATCCAGGCAGCACAGCTAATAGAAACAAAGCCAGAGCCCTCCCCTCCCTTCCCTAAAGAAGATACTGTGTGGGGGGGCTCTGTGCTTGACCTGTTTGGAAGTGATGAGTATCAGCACGACGCCATGGATAAAAATAACAGGTAGTGGCTATAGTGATTTAGAAGCTGATGCACTCCCAACCCGGGATAACTCAAATTAGTAGGACATTTGTTTTGAACATATTTTGAAAAGCTGATTGTTTTTAAAAATTTCATTAAAGCCCAATATTTTAGCGAGCAAAACCCCCTTTTAAACTGCTCTTCTCCCCCGCTTCGATCCCCCTTCCGTGCAGGTCCAGATGGTTCTACAGCACTGACTGACATTTGAGCTCTGATAGCTACTGTTCCTGTGTAAACAGAATGTCTGCCTATAAATGTGAGCAAACAAGCTGCTTTTTTTTTTTTTAAGAAGAAGCTTCTAGTGAGAAAAAAATTCTGCCAAAACACAGTTAGTTGCTAATTGACTGTTATCTTTTAAGTAAATACACAGATATTTGCTCTGCAGACCTGACAGGATGGCACAAAACTTCTCCCTGGTCAGCAACTCTAAGGGTATGTCCCCACAGCAAAGAGCAAATACCGGTTGGATTATCCGACCGTTAAATGCTCTGCTTTTTCGGTCCACCAGCGGTCTAAAAATTCGCATGGTGAAAAACCCGTGCAGTGGTGACCGCTGCACAGGTTTTCTGTAGAGGTCCATCATAAAGTTTGACAGCCGGTTTACAGACAGTTTTCAAAACCAAAAAACATCTGTAAAACCGGCTGAAAAACCGGTGTGGGGGCAAACCTAAGTATTCCTCCTCTATTTAATGGGTTTTTGCCTGTCTTTGTAGCACAGTTGGTTTCTTCCTGTGATCAACCAAGAACTGTAGCTAGATGCACTACTTATCTGAGCAAAGTATGACACTAAGGGCAAATGTAGAAAATTTTAGGTTAAAACTACTATTTGCAAATGAACCTAGTAAGTGAGTTTTAGACCCAAAACGTTTAAACTGTGGCCCCCAAGTCCCCCATTTTACTAAATGGATACTGTACTGCCCGATGTGAACAGTGTATGACTGTGTGGACAATGAATGGCACTGAGCATTGTTCTACACAATGTGAACACTATGGGCGACATGTATGAATGGGCTTTACGCTTGATTTCACTTTCAGATGCGCCTCGCATGAAGGGGCGTGCAATGGCCGGTGTGGGGCGGGTAGGCGTTCCGGGGCGGGACGTGGCGCGCTCGAAAACTCCGAGGCATGTACGATCGCGAGTCGGTAAAGTGTGGCGCATTGCAGCGCTCGGCAGTTCCGACAGGCAGACCTGGTTGATTCTGGTCTAACTGAACCGGCGGAGGCAAAGGAAAACGAGAACGGGAAAATGGAGGAAACATATAGAAGATTGCAAAAGAAAACTGGCGGTCAGCTCCGTGCGGCAGGAGTATGATTTTTGAAAAAAAACCCCTTTTAAAGGGTTTAAAAGATTATAGAAAAAGAGCTCAAACCCAAAAAAAAAAATTTAAAAAAAAACTTTCCAAAAATCTGAACGGGGCTACATCAGGAATTTGGTATTGGAAATTTCCGGAAATAAGAATTCAAATTCTGAAAGCTATTCCATTGGTCGGGAGAAAACCAAACCAATCAGAATAGGGGCGACGTGAACCATTAAACCCCATGGAAATATTGACCAATCAAAATCAAAGGGGGGACGTTCAAAAAACAGTAAAAATACAGAAAAGAGCTGATGGTCGAATAGGGGGGCTTGGTATCCCAGCCAATAGAGGGGCGAGCACTTGCCCCTTGTAGTCTTGGAGGATCGGCGCAAAAGCAATCTCGGCTCTCAGCCATGGATGGGTATGATTAAAAAAAAATTTTTATTAAGTGTAAAATTGATCTGAAAAAAAGGGTGAAACTTTAAAAACATAAATCAATCAAATCCCCAACAACGCGTTTTTCGCCCAGCCCGGCGCTACATAAGGAATTGGGGTATAGAGAATTACGGGAATACAGTAATTCAAAAATTTTGAAGCTTTCTCATTTGGGCGGCATAAACCAAACCAATCGAAAAGGAGCAACGTGGCCATTCTAACCTATGGAGGAGTATTGACCAATCAAATAGGAGGGAAGGGCCCCGGGAAAAAAATTTGACCAAACAATTTTAAAGGGGGGGGCAGTTCAAAATACATAAAAAAAGCGGGAAAAAAAGCTGATTGGGAGTAGCGGGGGTTTGGCTATCCCGGCCAAACAGAGCCGAGCTACTTTCTCATAGTTTCAATGGGGAAAAAAAAATGAGGCGAGTCTGTTTGTGATTGGGTAATTAAAAGAGGGCGGGGTTTTTTGGGCCAATGGGGGAGAGGGCGACCTCTTATGGGTTTTCTAATGCAATCTGGTTTAAAAAAAGTTCATCGCCGTAATCAAATGATAAAGACTACGAATTGGGACCCATGTGTTTTAAAATGATAATAAAATGGGCTTAACGAAAAAAAAAAATATTAATTCAATAAAATCTGTTTATTTCTTTATCTTCGTTGCCAAGGTCAAAAGATGGATGTAACAAAAATAAGAAAAAAAACATGTTTTATTGAAATTTAAAATTTTTTTCTTTACCCCCAATTTTTGTTATTTTATATACACATCGGTACAACTTCTGTATGTCTTTTCATTTGATTTCGGCCATGTACAGTTTTATTCCAGATTGCATTAGAAACCCATAAGAGCGCGCCTCACTCTCCCATTGGTTTTCAAATAACCGCGCCCTTTGGAGGTAGCCAATAACAAACAGAGCTCGCTCGCATTTCTTTTCCCCATAGACTCTATGGAGAAGAAAGTAGCTCGACGCTCTGAATGGCCGGGATAGCCAGCCCCGCCTTGCTAACCAATCAGCTTCTTTTCTGCCTTTTACTGTATTTTGTACTGTCCCGCCTTTGAATATGATTGGGCTATAATTTCTCCATAGGTCCCTGTCGCTCCGATTCTGATTGGTCCAAACTTCTCCATGGTTTTAATGGGCCCACTGGCTCCTATTTCTGATTGGTTGGTTTTTGCCGACAATGAGAAGAGCTTACAGATAATTTTAAATTACGGTATTTCACCAGCAATTTCAAATATCCTAAATCCGATATAAAAACGCCGTTTCTGGATTTTTGGAAAGTGATTTTATCTATGTATTTTTTAGTAGGTTTGAGCTCTTTTTTGATAATGTTTGACGCCTTATAAGGCGATTTTTTGGATTCATTACTCGCCACGGACATCTTTAATGATTTCTCGCTGTTTTCCAGCTCTCTCGAATCGGAATACATGTTAGGCGCAGTCCTTCTGCGCCTCTATGTCCCGCACTGCGCCTCACACAATGGCGAGGTTGTGGCGGACTTTTTCCTGCAATGTTATGAGCGCACCTCCTCGGACGGGCGAATATTTTTTTTTTACAAAATTAAGTTTATTTAAGAAATATGCAGGAAATATTCATCAGTAGAAAGAATTAGCATATATAATAAATGATACAAATATATATTTCGTCTTCAATTAATAACATTCAATTAAGGTTACATCAAATTAATTGTACGAAAAAACTTTGCAGAGCATAAGGATTAGTCATGACATTCAGCATACAATTGTATCAGGATAGTAAGAGAATACTAACTAGATAAATAAACAAACCGCCTTAACAATAAAAACCCCTATTCTAAACCAAGAACTGTGTGTGTGTGGTATCTCGTCATTTTCCCTTTTGAGGACATCAATATACCCTCTAGGAGGTCCGTATAAAGCTATAGGATCTACAAGTTAATGCTTCTGAAGTCATAGTGGGGTGAACAGGCGCACAACCTGGGTCATTCAACGGATCTCTACTAAGTACCTCTTAAGTGACATTAAGAATGGCAAGGCCGTAATGAGTAGGAGTCAATCCAGTCTGCCAGAACCTAAAAAATTTGTCAGGGCACCCACGTGTAGGTTAAATTATACTTTTTAAAAGGAGAGGTGGCATTTACAGATTTTATCCCAATCCTGCAGGTCCAGGAGGTATAAGAGGACAACCAAATGTCGAGTCTACAGTTTTTCTAAGCAATAATAAAGAAGTTCAGTGAGACATGTGTGATTCACCGGGGGGAGGGTATGTCCTCCGGGATCCAAGAATAATAGGCAAGCTTTTGAGTCATCCGGTACCGGGCAGCCCATTGGATTTTAGGGCAAGCCCACAATAAGTGGAAAAAGGTACCCAGAACAGAAAGACACTTCGGACAGAGATCAGGAATCTCCGGTCTGAATTTATGCAAACGTGTGGTGGTATGTATGCTCGGTGCAGTATGTACGTTGGGTTACTTCTTTCCCCTATTTCGGGGCCACTTAATTTTGGGGGTCTCTCCAAGGCTACAGCCCATTGATCCTCTGTTATGGGTCCAGGTCCCTTCCCAGTGCTCTTCTTTCCCCGGAAAGGGTCACCAACTTTCTTTTCAGTACAAATGCATGGGGAGAGGATGTTATGAGGCCTACGGCGGGGGGGGATGAGGGATTAGCAGCAAAAGGGGGTACAGGAAAATCTTGAAAAGCGTTTTGATTCATTGGAAATTGCGTTTGTAGGGCATGTCTTAGCTGAAGATATTTGGAAAAAATGGGTGTTAGGAATACCATATTCCCTAGCTAAATCCTGAAATGACTTAAGCGTCGAGTTTTCATATAAATTGGAATATGGTAATATCACCCTCTTACTCTTCATAAGAGCCCTCCAGTGCTAGAAGTTCCTGCATATTATTATTGTTCCAAAGGGGTGTATTATGCGTCTTCACCTGATTGATAATATTGCTTCTCCCGTGTCCATAATAAAAGACATTGTTTTGAGAATGGAGGGACCCTGGTGGCAGATGGATAGGTCTAAAGAGGTGCTGAAAAGAGAAAATGTAAGGGGTGTAAGTACACCGGGTCCAGTTTAATTTATAGCTCCATAACCTTAGGATGATCCATTTCCCGCCATCTAACCAAGGTGGGAGAGCTGAGCCGCCCAGTAAATTTCTTCCGCGATGGAGGGAAGGAGAGACTCCCTGTTCCCATGGTGCTGTAGGAACAGGTAAGGACAGAAGGGCCTATACCACTATTCCAAATGACAGGAGAGGCAGAATAGAATTTTAAAGCCTTAAATACAAGGAATTGAGATATATGGAGAATGAATAAGGAATCAGGTTTTTAGAAAATAAGATATCTTACCAAGCAAATCTCTAGCCATTAAATGACAGAGCAGAGGTAATCTTTCCACCCCTGGATCCTGTTGCGAAGGGGAGACTAGAAAGTGGGGCGATATTGAGCATAGTATTCCATTAGGGATCTAGGATATAGTGACTCCCAGGTAGGTAATCTGAGATGACCACCGCAGCGGCAGAGTCGAGGCTTGCTGCGGAGGGGTGGGGGGGGGGGCAAAAGAGTCTAAGGGCATTAAATGGGATTTTTCAATATTAACCTGTAGCCCAGAGTACTGGCCAAATGTATTGACAACTTCTAAAGCTCTGGGAAGTGAGTTCTCTACATCTGCATGTACAAAAGAGCATCATCTGCGTATAGGCTGATTTTCTCATGTAAAAGAAACCCGTTTCAAACCCAATTATATTCGCATCCTGCTCGTTTACACCGAGCGACTAAGGGCTCAATGGCCATAGAAACAGACAGTGACAACAGAGGGCACCCCTGTCTGGTACCCTACGCAGGGATAGTGAGTTTTTTCCGATTTGAGGCCATTTCACTCTAATTTTTTGCTGACTGGCTGATATATAGGAGTTAAACCAGGACGGCGAATATTAGGGCGCAGCGCCGCACTGGCTTAAGTCCCCACACTGAGCCCCACACATGGTGAGGCGTGGGCGGACTTTACATGCTATGTATTGGCGCACTACCCTTGGCCGCGAATCATAGGCGCAGCGGCCGCACTGTGCCTTAAGTCCCCGCACTGCGCCCAACCACCACGGGCGGTCTTTACATGCTAGTATGAGCACGCCCGGAGACGACATAAATCAGCGCAAATTTCGCCGGAAATTGGCGAAAAAAGATGCGCCCCGTCGTGGCAGGTTCATTACATGTGGCCCTATATGTGTCATGTTCGTGCCATCTGGCCCTAGTCACCGGCCACGGCCGCTGCGACCATAACTGTGGCTCGGATTTCCTGTATGTGAACACTGCTCTTAGCCCTGGATCTTTATTGATTTCTGGCCAACGCCCTTGGCCAGAATCCTCAGCACTCCTAGGGGATAATCGATTCTCTGCGATTGACAGCTTCGCTTTCCTATCCCTTCTGTCTGCTTCCTCTTTTCCCTATTTATAGCCACCGTTTCCTTCTTCCTGGACTGCTATAGCTATTCTGTACCTGTAGTTAGCCTTCAACCTTTTGGATCTTCTGTACCTTTGACCCTGCTTGTGTTTTGGTTTTACTCCTTGTCTTACGATTTTTACCGCGCTGCCCGGCTTGTTATCGGACTGGACCTCCGACCTACTCTTTTGTGTTTTGTGTTCTGTTATCTCTGTCTGTGTGCACTTAAGCTCTGTGCAGTGTCATTCTACTGGTTGGGGCCGGCCTGTTAAGAAGTCGGTTCCCCAAAAGGCAGGGAAGGTTGGGGCGAGTGTCAGGGCCTCACTTGTCTGTATCTTTGGGTGCGTCCCTGACTACCCCTGAAAATATGGCTCTAGGTGGGCACCATTAGGCTATGCTTCTAGATAAGTCAATTAAAAATAATATCTGCTTTGTGAGTAGGATTATATTGTTTTGATTCTCTAAATGGCACTAAAAGTAAAACAAATACAGGCAGTTTTGTATTCTTCAAGCCAGGCACAGTAAAATATATTTGGCTCTGCTTTCAGTTGATGAGTAGGAAACAAATGGCCAGCAATTTACTGACTTGTTCCAAGTGATTGAGCTACAGTCTCACTGTCCCAGAATGACTATGCAATCAGAGGAAGCCAAAGCCTGTGTCTGAAAATATCAGAACAATTCAACAGATCCAAAAGATGTAATTAGTATCAGACAATGGACAAGGGTTAATGGAGATGGAGATTACATAAAAATGAAAGCAAATAGATTGGGCAACAATCAGGTCCTAAGTAGGAAAATAAAAGTGTTTTAGTGAATTACACTCTCATGCTGGTCACATCTCTGGCCCTACTAATTTTGCCTCTAAGGTCTGGTTCACATCTGTGTTATTTCAGTTTCCCTGTTCCATCACAGAAACAGGAAGATGAAAATAATGATGGTGTTATGTTGCCCAATAGACCCCACTGATTATAATAGGGGCTTCTGTCATGGGGCTTCTGTCATGGGGCCTATTATGTAAACAGAAGAAATAGTGCTGCATGCTACACTGTTTTCCACCATTTTTGACTAAATCTAACAGGGAGATGCCTTATGGACTGTCCGAGGGAAATATTAAAGGGGTTATGTCCTGATGGTCTCTTCATACCTGGTTTGTCCTGCTTCAGTTTTCAGTGTGCTCAAAAGGTGGCATGTATGATTTGTTTGAACTCATGTCACCCAGCAACTTGACATCACCATGCCTTTCCCCACAGTGTGCTCACTCTAGTCACACAAAGCTTTGTTTATGTAAAGAGCTGTGAGTAGTCAAAATGTAGGTGAGTGGTTAGCACTTCTGTCTTCCAACATAGGGATCCTAGGTTCAAATCTCTGCAGGAGCCAAACATGCACTATTCTGGTTGAGTTTTCTTTTTTCCTTTTATTTATTTGCATTGTTGATTAGTTACTAAAAAGTAATGAGGACAGGAGTAAAATGACAGCACCTGGGGTTGAACACTCGCTCAGCAGTGAGTGTGTGTGATTACTAGACAGTGAATAGACTGATTGTAACTGCCTAAGAGAAGAAGTAATGTTTAAGCAAGTGTGGCCAGGACTGAGAAGCTCTTGTCATGGTCAAATCCCCTGGAGATGAGCTGTGCACTATGGATCACTAGTTTATGGATCACTAGTGCATAGTTTATGATCGTATCTTCGGCGCTTTTAGTTTTTTTTTAAAGCGCCGAAGATACGAGCGTTCATGCGGCCCCATAGACGATAGAAAAGACGAGCTGTAGTCTCCATAGCTCTTCTTTTGTCTGCTTGTCTTCTGGTGCTGGAATATTATACAACATGTTATATAATACGCCGCCGCTTTTAGTTTTCTTGGCGTCTTCCCATACAATCCAATTGTCTAAAAACTTTTTTTGCACAAACCATGACAAAAACCGCGGTCCTGCATCGGAAAAAAAACCCATCCACTTTCGGGCCATTTTTTGTCTGATGCAGTGTAGACATAGCCTAAGGGAACAACTATAACAAAAATGGTATAGAATTTTTAACAATGATAAAAGGTGAAAATGTTTATTATTTAATTTGCAAGCTTCCCACGTCAATTTTACTTCGTGGCAAAACCCCTTTAAAAAGGCCTTATATTTTACTCATGTTTACTAAATATCCTATACAAACTCCCTTTTTCTCCTATAGTTCAAATATTTCCCCACAAAAGGTTCTTTTATGTATGCATGGCTTTCACACAGGATATTAGGTTCTAAATTCAACTAAAGCTGGCAATACATATTGAATAAATCACATGAAAACTTTTAGATTAATTCAGACCAGTAATCTATGGGCAAGTCAGCCTCTCCCATAATATGGTCTGCTTACAGCTGGGAAATAAGCACAAAAATACATTCCTTGAAGTATGTCCACAGACAGTGGGAAACATTTATCAAGGTGGTTTCACCAGAATTCTGGCACAATTTGCAGCAAAAAATGATGACGCACATGCTTTACACCACATTTATTATGTGTATTAGGCCGTCTCTAGACACTTCTGCACCTCGTCCGATAAAAGGGTGTGTGGCCTTTGTAAAACAGATTTGGCTTTGTGAAAAAGGACATGGCTTAGTGTGCAACACCTTGCACCAAAAACGCACCAGAATTTTGGCATAGTTAGGGGCATAAAAAAGCCAATTTATAAATGGTATAAAGTTAGACTAGACAGTTCTAAAATGTGCTAGTCTTACCCTGTCTAAGAGTTAGAAACTTTGATAAATCTGCCCTAGTGTTTATCATATAGATCAGCATTGGATTTCACATTAAAATATGTGTGGGATCTTAATTCCATTGTTTTCAGTGGGATTCCACAATATGAAAACAAAAGTGACATATCACTTATTTGAAGCACAATTGCATTGGATTCTGACACTGAGTGAAATGTCTGTGGTAGAAATGAAAGGGTATACCCCCGGATTTCTGCAGTGGATTATTCCGACTCCAAAAACCTCTTCTTACTATACCCTCTATATGCTCTATAACAAGCCAGATGTAATAAATACAGGTATAGAAAAATGAAGGGCTTGATATTAATATTTGAATGTCATTTTTAGTTAAAAACAGGAAAGGAAAGAACAAAATGTAGGTGTGTACAACTGCTCCAATTTGATGGAAAGCGATGTAGACTTGACGGTGAAGTAACTATGCAGGAAACTTGTTTCATTCCCAGGAAACAGATGAAGAGACATGGATCGCAGGTCCTCAGCCTGCAGAGAATGTGTATTCTGCACACACACAAAGAGCTCTTCATGCACTGTCAGTGTGTGCAATAATATTTCATTGTAGTGGTACACAATTGCACTTGTAAAAGTCAGAAGGATTAATTCCTTGTGGGAAAGAGTAATCTCCACATACAAACAAATCACCGATTATATGCTATGTTTAGATTTAAATGGATTTTTAAGTTTTACGGAATATTCATAAATAGAAATAAATACATAAATATTATTAATAATACATTATACATAAATATAATGTTTACTGCAATTTTCTAAGGCTGCATGCACATCCCTTTTTTCAGACTATCCTGACATATATTGTGATGAGGCTGAGATAGAACTATACGGGTCTATAGAGCAAACATAGTCTATTTTTAATCATGTTTGCTCTATTTTCTGTAAACATATATTCTTTATGTATTAACGCAAAAGATGACAGATTATATTTGCCCTATAGATTCCTATGGCTCTGCCAGGGAATACGTTAGATTATCGTTTTGAGGGTATCCAACAGATACCTTCGATGGAGAACAAAAATATAATGTGATGTGAATGTGTCAATTAGACTTCTGCTTTTTGTCAGTGCATGGAAATGATCACTGTTTACATTCATCAGCTTTGTTCACAACCTAAATTAAACTAAACCTACTCATACAGGTTACTAAAATATATCAGTCAATGTAAAGTGTTTTCCTTGGTAATGTGTTGTAGGTAGAGTAGCCTTAACATAAGGCCAAATAAAGTGATCACATAAATGCAACACAAACTGTCCCATTACAATGTAGATTTTACAATAGAAGCCAGAAGAATTGTGAGTACAGGTCTGGGCTATAATGCAGAGTGTTAGCAATGAAATGATGTCCATCTTTTAAAGGGGCTTTGCCACAAAGGCATTTCATGCCTGGTTTAATCAGATTCAGCATTCAGTGTGCTCCAAAGGGGATGTCTGTGATTTGTTTAAACTGCATATCATGTGACCCAACAAGATGAAATCACCATTCCTTTCCTCACGGTGTGCTAATTCTAGTCAAACAAAGTTTATGTAAAGAGCTGTGAGTAGCTACAATGTAGCTGAGTGGTTAGTACTTCTGGGGGTTCTAGGTTCAAATTCCTGCAGAAGCATGTATTTGGTTTGTCTCAGTGCATATACCTGATTGAGGTTTCAGTTTTCTTTTGCTTTATTTTCACTGTTTGACTAATTACTAAGGAGTACAGAGGAGAGAAGTAGAATGACAGCACCTGGGGTTGAAGACTCACTCTGAGTGTGTTTGATTACCAGGCAGGGAACAGACTGACAGTAGCTTCCTGAGAGGAGAGGTGATGTCTGAGCATGTGCAGCGAGACTGAGGAGCTCTCATCACTGGTCGTATCCCCTATAGATGAGCTGTACATTGTGGGTCACTAAGGGAACAGCTTAGACAAAAATGCTACAGAGTTTTTAATAATGATGAATGGTAAAAATGTTTATTATTGAATATGCAAGGGTTAGCATAATTGTTAACATGTCCCTGTATGCTAATTACCTTTAAAGATTAGACCCTACATCTGCTTTATTCAGAACACAAAATCACAGAATCACAGGCTGAAAAAATCCAACACGGCTAATCATCTGTGAGGCAGAGACCAGTTATCAGCCATCGTGAACTATTGATGTAACATCTTAGAACAAGACGTGACCAAAATGGTTGAAATTGGCCATTTCGCACAACATCTTTTTTGGGTTCTATTTAGCAGATTTGTCAGAAAAAGTATAGTAAGCTTGGTAAACTTTCAACATAAATTCAGGGAGACTTCCGGTTCCGGCGCGCGCATGTGAGGAAGCAGCGGCCGGAGCTCCTGCTTTTTACCGCCCGTAACGGGGCTTGCCCACATCTTACCTGCCTCCAAAACGGCACTTTTCAGTGCCCAAACACCCCGGGCACACTCCGGTGAAGGAACGGGGACCGTTAACCCAGCGGGGAGCCCGTGTGCAGATCCAGCCTCCCAGAGACCTGCAAGCAGCGCGGCCAAGATGGCGCCCGAGCCACCGCGCGGGAGTAGGAGCGGCCGTACAGCCGGTTCAGGAACAGCTCCAGAGGAGGATCCGGTACATGAAAGGGACCTAAGTCAAGAAAATCAGGTCAGAGAGCTCCATCCCCCACAGAGGGAACCCCAGGGAACAAAGGGGAACACAGTTACAGGGGCGAAAAAAAAGGGGGGGGGGGGTTTTTTTATTTTTTTTTTTTTTTTTTTTTTTTATTTCTTTTTTTTTTTTTTTTTTTTTTTTTTTTTTTTTTTTTAAAAATTTTTTATAAAAAAAAAAAAAAAAAAAAACAAAAAAAAAAAATTTTTATTTTTTTATTAAAAATTTTTTTTTTTTTTTTTTTTAATAAAAAAAAATTTTTTTTTTTTTTTTTTTTTTTTTTTTTTTTTTTTTTTTTTTAAAAATTTTTTTTAATTTTTTTTTTTTTTTTTTTTTTTTTTAAAAAATTTTTTTTTTTAAAAAAATATTTTTAAAAAAAAAAAAAAAAAAAAAAACCCCCCCCAAAAAAAAAAAAAATTTTTTTTTTTTTTTTTTTAAAAAATTTTTTAAAAAAAAATTTAAAATTTTTTTTTTTTTTTTTTTTTTTTTCCTTTTTTTTTTAAAACCCCCCCTTTTTTTTTTTTAAAAAAAAAAAAAACCCCAAAAAAAAATTTAAAAACCCAAATTTTTTTTAAAAAAAATTTTTTTAAAAAAAAAAAAAAAAAAAAAAAAAAAAAAAAAACAAAAAAAAAAAAAACCCCCCCCCAAAAAAAACCCCAAAAAAACACCCCCACAAAAAACCCCCCAAAAAAAAAAAAAAAAAAAAAAAAAAAAAAAAAAAAAAAAAAAATTTTTTTTTTTTTTTTAAAAAAAAAAAAAAAAAAAAATAAAAAAACCTTTTCCCCCCCCCCAAAAAAAGCAAAAAAAAAAAACCCCTTTTTTTTTTTTTTTTTTTTAAAATTATTTTTTCCCCAAAATTTTTTTTGGGAAAAAATTTTTAAATTTTGGGGGCCCCGGGGCCCCCCCAAAAAAACCCTTCCCCCCCCCCGGGGGGGGGAAAAAAGGAAAAAAATAAAAAATTTGGGGGGGGGGGCCCCAAAAACGGGAAAAAATTTTTGGGGGGGGGGGGGGAAAAAAAACCCGGGGAAAAAAAAAACCCCCTTTTTAAAAAAAATAAAAAAAACCTTTTAAAAAAAAAACCTAAAAAAACCCCCCCCCCAAAAAAAGGGGGAAAAACCCCTTTGGAAAAACGGGGAAAAAAAAGGGAATTTTAAAAAACCCGGGGTTTTTTTTAAAAACCTAAATTTTAAAAAAAAAAAAATTTCCCCCTAAAAAAAAAAAAAACTTTTTTTTTAAAAAAAAAAGGGGGGTTTTAAAAAAAATTTTTTCCCCCCAAATTTTAAAAAAAATTTCCCTTTTTTTTTTTCCCCCGGGGCCCCCCCAAGGGGCCCCTTTGGGGGGTTTTTTGGGGGGGGGGAAAAAAAATTTTCCCAAAAAAAAAAAACCCCGGGGGGGAAAACCCCGGGAAAAAAAAAAAAAAAGGGGGGGGGCCCGGGCCCCCTTTCCCCCCCCCCCCAAAAACCCCCCCCCGGGGGCCTGTTTCCTTTTTTTTTTAAAAAAAGGGAAAAAACCAAAAAGGGGGGCCCGGGGGGGGGGGGGGTGGGGGGGGGAAGGGGGGGGGGCCGGGGGGTTTTGGTTTTTTTTTTTTTGGGAAAGGAAAAAAAAAAAAAAACCAAAAAGGGGGGGAAGGGGGGGGGGGGAAAGGGGGGGGGGGGGGTTTTTTAACCCAAAAAAAAAAGGGAAAAAAAAAAAAAGGGGAAAGGGTTAAGGTTTTTTTTCTTTTTGTTTTTTTCTTTTTTTTTTTTTGGGGGGGGGGGGGGGGGGGGGGTTTTTTCTTTTAAAAAAGGGGGGGAAATTTTTTTCCCAAAAATTTTTTTCCCCAATTTTCAGGGCTCTTTTCCCCCAAAAAAAAAAAATTTTTTTCCCCCCAAAAAAAAAAAAAAATTTTGGGAAAAAAAAAAAAAATTTTTTTTTAAAAAAAAAAGGGGGGAGGGGGAAAAGGGTAAAGGGGGGAAAGGGGAAGGGGGCCCAATGGGCCCTTTAACAAAAGTACTACCCACAAAATTTTATCTCAGGATCTGACAAGGGAAAAGGGAGAAGTATGAGGGTAAGGATCGAGACAAACGGCAGGTATAAAAAACTCTTTTCAATTTTATATCACCTAACACCCCGGGGTAAGGGGAAATTTTTTTTGTTCTTGACACACGATTCGGAAGAAAATGGGCAGGGAAAATTTTTGTAGGGGGGGGCTTCAACGTTTTATGGATAAGGGGGGGGAAGGGAAACGGGCGGGGCCCCAAAGGCGGATAGGGAAAACTGGCACAAGTCCCGATTAAGGTTTAGGAGATTCCCCGGGGCCCGGGGGGGCATAAGGGGGGGGATGAATCCACAGGAAAGACAATTTTACACATTTTCCCATTTCCCATTTAAACGTGGGGGCCCCCTTTGGGTTACTTTTTAGCAGTTTGGCAAAACTTCCCGGGCCAAGTTGACTTTTATTGAAAAAAGGAGATTTAGTGATATCCGGGTCCCTCCCCCGGTTATATTTTCAGTAAAAGGGGTGTCCCCTTTGTAAGGGTTTGGACTTTTATGGGGGCTTTTTCCCAAACCCCCCCGACGGGGGGTGATCACTTTTGAGAAAATACTGAAGGGCGATGAGGGGGGAGGGGTTCGCTATGGCAATGCTGATCACTCTACGACCCCCGGGGGTTGTTTTGGGATACAGGAAAGGGGAAAGGGTGAGGGGAAAAGGGGTAATGGCATACCCCAGCGGGAAAAAAAGAGAAATTTAAGTCCAAAAATTTTAAAAAGGGTTTACCCCGGCACTAAAATGTTTTTACAAAAATTCCTTGAGCAGGGCCCCCAAAATGAACAACAAAAAGGGGAAAGCGGGGCGGGGCAAAAAGGGGGCCTTTGGGAAAATCAACAAAAACTTAAAGAAATGTTTTTATGGGGACCAACTGAGGGTCATCGGGTATTTAAAAAGGGCAATAAATCGGGTAAATATTGGGCCAATCTAGGGGAGAAAAAAAGGGAAAATCAATCGGGGATTTTGTGCTTGAAGGATGGGTCGGGGGTAAGTCAAGAGACCCCCAAAAAAAAACAACAAAATATTGGGGGAAAAATTACAAAAAATTTATACTCCCCCCCAAAAACCCTAAAGATGTTTCCAAAGGAAAACTTTTACGAGGGCCATTGGGTTAAAACAATTTTTCCGTGGAAAACAAAGAGGAGTTGAACGCGGAATTTGTAGTTGATGGGAAAAAGAGATGGCCCCCTTAAAAAAATATTCAAACCGGGCCCAAAGGGGCCCCGGACCCCCGGAAAGGGTTAAACTGGCGATTTTTATAAGAACCTATTTCCCAAAAACATTACCCCAAAGGCTGCTAAAGGTTTTCAATGAAAATTTAAAAAGAGAAAAAGGGGATGCACCCTTTTGGGGGTACAGCCCCTAATTTAAAAAGTTTTAAAAAGAAAGGCAAGGACCCCCTGAAAAGCAGCCTCCTATCCCCCAACCCTGAAAAACCGGATAAAAATTAAAACATCTCAAAGGTTATTTTCAATCAGGCTCGCGAATATCATGCCAAAGTTGATAGGGGGCCAAAAACAAAAAGGGGGTTTTTTAAAAAGGGAGAAACCCCGGGGGGTTAAAAAATCAGAACGTGTTGACTGTCCCCGGGGTAAATAGACAGAGTACAAACGGGGGGGGGGCCTCGGCGGCCCTTATTGAAATATAGACCCCGGAGAAAGCCTTTGAACCCAAAGCCAAATGGGAAATGGCTTAACTTGGGCCCAACAAAAGGGATTCAAGGGAAAATTTAAGGGATTCCCGGCAGGGGAGTATAGTTCACCCCCCAAACCAGGGTTCATACCCCGGGGGTTTTTTTTCTTCCCCTTTCAATTTGCAGGGAAAGGGGGGCTAACCGGGGGCCCCTTGTCACCTATGCTCTTTGGGCATTCCCTCGAGCCTTTTCACTAAAAATTTAAGAATCCCGAGACTTTTTGGGGGGGAAAAAAGTAGGCTCTAAAAGGGAAATTAGGGTTTTTGTGGTTTTTTAAATGTTTTCACTATTCCTGAATAACCCATGACCCATCTGAAAGGGAAAATTTTTTTATTCTATCGAGGTTTGGGGGAAAATTTTCCCGGGTTTTAAAATTAAAAGAGATAATGTCAGCTTCTGCCGCTGGGAACCAAAAACCCAAAATTTCCCAAACCCGCAGTTGGGGGGTGGAGGTTTTGCACTCTCAAAACGACATTCTGGGGATCAAGATCGGGTCCGAGAGGGGTCCCCGTATATTTTAAAAAAAAATTTAATTACCCTTCCCTTTTCCCTAAGTTTCCCCGCAGAATTGGGGGAAATGGAGAGAACTCCCTTTGTCCCATTATTTGGGGAGGGAAACCAGCTAAAACAAGATTTATAAAAATTTGTAAAACTATTATATCCTCTGCAAAACCTAACCCCTCCTGCCAAACCCCGTAGAAATAAACAAACTACATAAGCTTTTAAGAGGGTTTATTTGGAGGGGGAAGAGTTTTCCCCCCAAATTTTTTTTTTGGGAAAACTAACCATGATAACTTCGGGGGGGGCACAGCTTTCCAAATGTTGCCATTTCAACCCACCCCCCAATGTGGGGGACCCCTTTTGAGGGACTGCCTCTTGGGATCGGGTGGGTTCTCCAACACAGAAAATTTGGAAAACAAGCCCCGTCCCCTTCTGCGTTTGGGATCCTTTAAAAAAATTAAACCCCTGAGATTTCACCGAGCCCACACTAAAAGTAGTTTCATCCTAAAAGATACTTTGGCCCCCGGGGAAAAACGAAAGGGGGTTTTTTTTAAAAGGAAACCCATGTATATTTCCCAATACACCCTCTCTGGGGCCTGCCTTCATTTAACCCGGAAGGGAAAAAAAAATTCTTTCCCGGGTTTTGGGAAAAAGGGAGGGATCAGGGGAATTGGGGGGCCTTTCTGGGCCCCTTCCCCCAAGGGCTCCTTGCTCAAATGGGAAGGGAAGGGAAGGGAAAAAATTTTCCTTGGGCACAAAACAAAAATTCCCCCTAACAGAAGTGCTAAAAAATTTTTTAAAATCCAAAGTCACAAATTTACCTCATTGGGGAGAGGACAAAGGGGGTTTGCAGAGCTTTTCAAAAAATAATGAAGCAGAGGGAAAAGTTTTTTTAGACATACTCAAATTTTTTATAAATAAGGATAATTTAGAAAATTGATAAAACCGGGTCTTTGGGTATTTGGGAAACAAAACCAAGGATAATGAGCCCACACATAAAATTCAAGGGGGGAAATTTAAGTGAAAAAAAGCGATAGCAATGAGCAGTGGGGGAGATACTGTTTTCCTTTTGTTTCACAAAGCCCTATATGCATTTAAAAATCCCCCAAAAAAACCCAACAGAAATAATCAACAAAAATTCCTGCCCGAAATGTGGGTCTGGAGAAGGGTATCTGTTCCCCCTGCATGTGGCAAAGTTCCCGGAAAAATTTAAAGAAAGGGGGCAAGTTAAAATTTATATCGCAGATCTTTTGGGTTGTCCCGATTCTGTTTGAGCCACAGGGAAAAGCTATTCCACTACGTTACAAAAGAACCTAAAATGGGGGGGTTCAAGAGGACCCCTTGTGGGTGACAAAGGGAAACCTTTTTCACTTTACACGGCAAAAAAAAAGTATACTGAGGGCAAGGGGTTGAAAAATCTAGCCCTTCTTTTTCCAGAAATTCTGACTGGTTACGCCAAGGGTTTTTTACTTGGGGAAAAAACCAGTAAAAGAAAAAAAAAGCCCCGGAGGCAGGGAGGTTTTTTTTAAAAAAGGGAAAATCTTTCATTTTCTAAGCATAAAAAACCCCGAAAGGGAAAAAAAATCATTGTTTGAACCATTTTAAAATTTAGGGGAAAACAAAACTAATAGAACAGCTAAAAAGGCACGCTAGGGAAAACCCAATTTTGGGGGGTTAATGAAAGGGGGGAAAATAGTGCACACAGAGGGGGATCCTCAGGGTAAGGGATGAGGGGGGGGGGGGTTAGTTTTTTTAGTTCTCCATGTTTTTTGGGTTTTAAAAACTTTTTTTTTGGGCTTGGGGCCATGTTAGGGGGGGGAAGAAAAAAGGGAAAAATTTGGGGACATCGAACCTAGTTTGGGGGCTTTGACAAACCCCCAGATGGGTAAAGGTCGCTGGCGGTCTTTTAAAGAAAAGGGTTTTTTGCCCGCAATTGACTTTAAGTGATTTTTTTGTTTATCGTATTTTTGTCTTCTGAAATAAAATTTTTGGGTTTAAAAAAAAAAAACAAAAATTTAGAACCACGTTAAAAATATATACCATAAAAAGTAAATTTTGGTTTTTTTGTTTTTTGGGTTTTTTTTTTTTAAAAAGCGGGCTTAAAATTTATAAGCAGGCAAAAATTTGTTTTGGGATTAAATTTAAATATTATATCCATACATGAACAAACCTATGAAATATAAAGCCCAAAAGGGACACTCTTCTTCCCAAAACCCAAAGGCCCTCAGGGGATAAAGTCAGTTTTTTACACCTCCCCTAAAAATTTTGGGGTGGATACAAATTTCATTTTTTTTGTAAAGCAAACTAAATTGGGGAAATGTGTGCAAAACAGGGACACTATTTGCCCTTTTGTGGGGGGTTTATATCTTAAAAAAAGGGGGGTTTTTTAAAAAGACATCATTTTAAAAATTATTTAAACTGTGAAGTATACAAAAATTGAGGGGGGAGGTTAGCAATCTTTTTCACACACAGCTTTTTTCCCCAGGTTTTTTGCTTTTTGGGTTCCACCACCTTATGTTAGGATACATTCACCCGGGAAAAGGGGAATTTTTCTGAAGTGATCCACGGAAAGGGAAAACCCCCGCTTTTAGCTATAAATCTGCACACAGAAATCCACACTAAAAATGGTGAGGGGTTTTTTTAACAAATTTTTAAACCCCAGGTTTTCCCCTTTTCCTTTTTTTTCCCCGGGAATGGGCAGAATTCTGGCATTATTTGTTTCAAAATACTGGCGTGCATTCTTTACACCACATTTAATTTTTGTGTTTTTAGACAGTTTTTTAACACTTTTTGGCCTCACAAAAAAGAGTGGAAATTTGAAGAAACTGATGTGGTTTTTAACACAAACGCACGCACCAAAAAAATGCACAAAATTTTGGAGTAATTGATGGCACAAACTAAATCAACTAATAAATGGTGTAATTTTAGACAAGACAGTATAAACATATGCCAATTTTTTCATACCCTTTGAAAATCTTTCACATTTTTAAAAACTGTCTGGTTAAATTTTAAACCGTATTAATAAAACCAATCCAAAATTTCACAATTTGGGAAATAGAGTAAATATAGTCCAAATTTCACTATTGGGGTTTTCCCTAAAAATTTCCCATGGCCCCCCATTTAACCCCCACCTGGTTTTCATTTAAAGGGTAACTTTTTAAAAGGGAAACCCTGAGAGTTTACAGCGATAGAGAACCCCAAAAAATGATGTTTAAAAACCAGCAGAAAGCTTTACTTGGGCTCTTAAAGGCTCACCCCACGGCAAAGGACTAAAAACCCGGCAGTTTATCCGACCGGTAAATTTGTCCGTTTTTGTCCGTCCCCCCTTAGGGGTGCTATAGTAGGGGGCCTTTCCCGCCGCTTAAAATTCCCCGGAGAAAAAATACAAAAACTCATTCTCCCCTATGGAAACGTCGCACGTGGAGATCTGTCCTAAAAAAAATCCCGCAAATTTGGGGGGAAAAATGACACACATTTTTTGAAGCATAACTTTTTTTTTTGGGTTTTAATTTGGGAAAATAAACTTTTTGGTCAGTGTCACAAAACCTATTTTTTTTAAAGAAAGCTTTCATTTTTTAATCAGTTTTTTACAATTTACAAAAATGGGGGGCTGTTGGATTTCCACCCTGGGATTAAACCTTTAAAAAAAAAAATACGCGCAAAGTGTTTCAATTTTAAAGTGATTTTTTTTTCAAACCGAACCTTGGGCCCTTAAAACCCTTCCCCTTTTTTTTCAGAAAAACTCAAAAACAACTTTCCCAAAAGTGCTTTTATTTTTAAAATACACTAACAGGGGTTTTTCTCATAAGAGCCCGTAGTTAAGGCCCAGAAAGGGTGGGACCCAAAAATTTTGGATTTTTAACTTCCCAAATTTTTCACAGAGATTTTAATAAAAACTGAGCCTGTAATTTTTTTTAATTTAAAAATTACCACCCAAAAATTAAAAACCCATTACTGACAATTTTGGGAAACCCCCAAACATTTAAATTTGGGTTTTGGGGTCCTTCAAAGTTTAAAATTTTTTGGGCCGGGTTGTCATTTCATTAAAATCTGTTACACAAAAAGCCCCTTACCTACCAAAGGGAAATTTTAAAAGCTTATTTTTTTGCAACACTGGGAAGGGTTAAGGGAACGTGACAATATTTTTATTTTTAACCCCAGCCAGACACCATGTCCCGGTCAACACCTAAAAACCCCCCACTGGTGTTTAACTCTGCAGGGGCACAAAGCTCTGCAAAAAAAGAAAAAATCCACAATAAACTTAATGAGCTAGTTTTCTAAAAAGAATTTCACATTCCCTTTTGATGTAATAACGTAATTCCAAAGTAAAGTTTTCTGTCAATTGCCAATATAAAAAAGAAAACACATTCCCCGTGAATTTTTTAGAAATAACCACTCTTGTCAAATTTCCACCGGGAATGTTGCTCTATGTAGTAAATTTTTGGGGACTAAAACGCCCCTTTAAACCCCGGAATGTCATCAAAACCCTTTTATGGTTTGGGAAAATCCCCACAGTAAGAACAAACACTTATCACCTCTGAAAACAGAAGCAACCCTTTTAAAGCAGTAGAAATTTAGTCCGAAATGGGGGCAGGACATATTTTACACTGCCAAAAAATAAAGGGGAAAAACAGAATACCACATGGAGGGCCTGAAATTTTTTAAAAGATACCAAAATTTAAAATGGGGAAAAACCAAATTTCAAGCTGATCCAACTTCAGTGAAATGCCTCAAAAAAGGAAATGAGGCTCAGTTGTGGTGTGTGTCCTCCACAAAGCCTGTATGACCTCCCTCAACATCTGGGCTTGCTTCTGATGAGTCGCCGGATGTTCTGTCCTACTCGATCTCTCTCCCCAAACCTGGAATTAAAGCATCATCAACTCCTGACATTCTTGTGGTGCCACGTGGCGTTGGTGGATGGAACAAGACATGATTGGTTGGATTCAGGTCTGGGGGACAGGCAGGCCAGTCCAAGAAATCAATGCCTTTATCAAGCAGGAATGGCTGACACACTTCAGCCACATGAGGCCTAGCATTGTCATGCATCCGTAGGAACCCAGGACCTACTTGACCTGCATAAGGTCTCACAAAGGGTCTGAGGATCTTATCTCGGTACCTAATGGAAGTCAGGGTACCTCTGGCTAGCACAAGAGGGCTGTGCGTTCCTCCAAAGAAATGCCTATCCCAAACTCCCAAACCATTACTGAGCTCCACTGCCCAAACTGGTCCATAAGCTGGGAGGATGTTTGCAGGCAGCAAGAGCATCTCCACAGCTCTCCAGACTCTGTCACGGTCTGTCAGTGTGCTAAGTGTGAAACCTACTCTCATCCCTTGACTGAGTGACAGAGTGCACAAAGTTCGAATCAGCAATTCTTGAGCTGTAAGTAAAACCCCAACTTTGATGCCCTCATGACACATCAACATCTGTATTCCTGACAAGTTATTGAGCAGACACGATGGATAAGTTGGCTGCTGGAAGTCACTTTGCAGGTGCACCAACACAGCTCCTCCTGTTAGCCTTTCCACCTAGCACAAAGGATGAGGTAGCAAGTCCTGCTGTGTTTTTGCCTTTCTATGGCTCCCTCCACTCTCCTGGTGTACTGTAGTGCCTGTCTCCTGTCTCCTGCTCCTTGCTCTGGACCACTGTGCTGACAACACAGCTAACTTCTTAGCACCGCTCTCATTGATGAGTGCCATCCTGTATGAGCTGCACTACCTAGCAACTTCTTGTGGTTACAGACACCACCTTATGCAACTTCTAGGGGTGAGAACAATGACAAAATGCAAAAGTGACGAATATAAAATCCATAAAGGACAGAGAAATGGTGTGAAGCATCCGTCTGTATAAACCACTTCCTTTATAAGGGATTGTATCTTGCTAATGGACTATCCCTTTCTACCAGTTCCACTTTGAAACAGACAGCAGAGAATTTTTGCACAATCAGAGTATGATTTTGATAACAAGACAGGTATTATTTCACAGAAGTGTGATGACCTTGGTGAGTACATTGTGTTGTTTTGGGTGGTGCCCTTTAATATTTTTTGACAGTGTACTTAGAGACACTTTGTCAGTAAAGATCACTGCTGTGAAAATAGATCCTGAAGCCCCGTACACAGTCCTTATTTGCCGACGTAATTGGGCGCCGTAATCCACGCGCGTGATTTGACGCTTCAATACGGCGTCCAATCCGACAGAGGTCATTACGGTAATCCACAGCTCTCCAAAAGAACATGGTATTCCGTCTCTCCTCCGCACGGCTTGTGCAAATCCGCCGCGGGGAGGAAAGTGACATGCAGCATTATTTACGTGCGCGTACGCCGCCTTAAACAAATGCATTGTCTATGGGGTCCCGGGAGCGGCGCCCCCGCCGCGGCTCCTGCTCCCGCCCCCTTCCCGCCCCTTATTCACTGCTGATTGTGCGCTCAATACGGCGCACAAATCCGTCGGGAATAAGCCGTGTGAACACGGCCTAAGGGATTGTCCATCTCATTTTTTTTAAAGAACTCTATGGTGTTGCTGCTGTAGTAAAAAAATATTCAAACTCCCATTCCAGCGACGTTCCTGGCAGTCTCCCCAGTTCTTTACTTCATGCTCCTAGTGGTTGGCTCGTCATCGCCGCAGCCACTGATTGGCTGCATGGCATTGCTTGACATCACCATTAAGAGCAAATCACTTCCAGCTGATGATGATCTGAACACTCAGAGCAGGAAGTTAACAGTAGAATGGAGGAGACTGCTGGTGCTGCTTCAAATCAAATACAACAGTTAAAGTAATCCTCCTACTTCTTATGGTTTATTTGCTCTCTCCTCCCTTCTTCAATTGTTACAGATAGCAGGAGCTTGAATATGGCAGATCAGAGCATTGGAGGAAGCATCCAAGGAGGGTAACTTATACATTATGTAGATAGGGAGCAAAGCACAGACCAGGCATTTTGCAGGTGGATAATCACTTTGCTGTGTACAAGTGTAAAGAGAATGCAGAGTGCCCACTCCTAACTCTACACTAAACAAACAGCCCTTAAATCCAACATATTTCAGTAGGAGGGCTTTGCCATACTAGAAAGGTTTAAAACTAGGAGCAGACTGCAAACTGCATATCAAATGGTCTGAAAATATTTTTTTTTAACTCAAGTTAACCATTAATTTATATAAAAATTAGTTTTTACATGTCAAAGGTGTCCAGGGCAGGGGACAACGAGTAGGTGAAGCTAGGCGACCACCTAGGCTGCCACTTTATCCCAAGCAGGGAAAGGTTGTAAGGATGAATGGCGCTGATAATGCTTATTTGCCTAGGGCACCAGAATACAGTGCCCCAGTCCTGAAGGTGTCCATGACTTTTAACTAGGGTTGGACTAGATTTACAAAACTTGTGGAGATTATCCGGTCGCGTTTCACCCCACCCAAAGTCTTATATTTACACTTCACTAGACAATCTTCTGACATATGTTTGGCCTGTAAACTGTTTCCTTAAACGGGTATTTCCACTTCAAAGATTTGTGTTAATTAGGGCTTGTTCACACGACGTCTTTGTGATCCGATTAACGATCCGTAAAACGGATATTCCGAAAAACGATCTAACTAATTGTCCAATGGTGATTAACATTGCTTTCAATGGTGCAAAAAGCGCATCGCTGTCACACTTAGTGATCCGCCTGATGCGCTTTCGCATCCGCTTTCGTGACCGTTTTAAGATTGATAAGTTTAAAATTCGATACCAAACAAATACATTTTTGGCGGTTGGATCAATTTCTACTTTATTTGCGTTTTACGCAGAGAAATCCCCCATAGGAAAATAATGAGTGCCAGCTTTTGGCATCCTGAAAGCGGATCCAAAAGCTCAGCATTTACAATTGGGTGCGTTTTTGGGATCCGCGTCTCGATGGCCAAAAACGCATCCGTAAAACGCCATTGGAATTTAAAATAAGAATAAAAATTTGTAATATTATGTTTGCGGGTTATATTTAGCATATAAATTGAAATAAATAGTATAAATGTGATATATAAATATGATATTTAGTTAATAAATATTTAGTTTAAAAATCTAATTAGTTTTATGAAATTGATTGTATATTAATTCACTGTACATGGGGTTGTGTTTGAAAACTATTGTTTTGATTTAAAAAAAAAAAAAAGGGGGGGGGGCGGGTCTGCAATCATAGTTTATGTTACAGGTATGATTGACACAAGTTAAAAAAAGGGTTTTTTTCTTTGTCATTGATGGGTTTCTATAATATTACAATTGCAGTTATAGATAGTTGAATTATAATAAAGCATTGTGAAAAAAAAAAACGGAACCAAAAAAAACGGATCCTACAACCAGCAGTGCAAAACCATTTGTTTTACCAAATAGCAATCCAAGAAACGATCAGCAGTTAGACGTTTTCTGCGATCCTCTTTTTGGATTCATGTTTGCATCCAGTTTTTCGCAGGTTTAAATAAACGGATACGTAAAACGCAATCCAAAACGGATCCAAAACGTCGTGATAACAAGCCCTATAGAGTCGAGCTAGAATGTGTTTTTATGTAAATTTGTAATATACAGTGTTTAAAAATGATGTACCTGTTACGCAAACTTCTTATTTTTCCTCACCCCGGGTTGCTTCTGATGGCTAAAATTTTGTGTTACAGCGACAAAGGCCAAGTCCCGGCCTTGGTCACTGTAATTTCTTAGAGTGTGTGTAAACAGAACTGATCGCTACATGCTGAGGGAGGTGCAGAAGCTAACAAGCAAGTACAAAGCGATCTGTACTGTAATGACCAGAGACGCAAATAGAGAAGCCTGGGCAAACTTTTGGATGCCCGCCCGGCAACAACCATTAACATTGTTACCGTGATGCCTGTTAATATTAGTCATGCAGTTCCTAGATAATATACAGAGCAAATACCTCAGCATACATATCACCATCATACTGCTACCAAATCCCACTACACAAAGACCAAAATCACTACATAGGGACCCGATTATACTACCATAACATGACCACAAATTACCACCACATAGTAACTAAATAATACCCACATACTATTACTGAATAAAGATTCAGTAACATCAAAGATCAATGATTACCGGCACTTTACAGTGTGACCATATAGTGTAAATACAAGTGTAACACAGGCTCTGGCAGACGTGTATATTACCACCTATAGCATTAACCATACAGTGATCTAATACCAGATGGTACAACAGGCGCTCAAACTTGATACCTTACCACCAAACTACAGTGACCATATAGGGAATAAATTCAGTGTAACAATACGTCTGTAGATAAATAATGTGATTTACAGTGCAGTTACATCTTGTGACTCACAGGTGAAGTAGTGCTCTGACAATCTCATTTGTACATTGTGCATCTGGTCCTGACCCGCTATTGATGACTTTCTCCCGACACCCACCATCCCTGCAGATTTGGACACAAATATCTTAGAATCCTCACTTATACAGCACCTCCCTCATTGTCCCCCATGTCTGTACAAACTTAGCAGGGGTGGCAGAGCGGGTACAGGCCATAGCTTAAAGGCACAGTCTCCTAGGAAGGTGGGAGAGGAAAAAGAAGAGATTGTCGTTGGCGTACCAGCTAAAGGCCTGTACCCCTCAGATTCATATTACCCGGTAGGTAGTTGGGTAGGGCTCCAGGTAGCTAGATAGACCCCTGTTCGGTAGGTTGGAAGTTCCTAGGTAGGTAGGTAGTAAATAGACCATAGGTAGGTAATTGGCCCTATGTAGGTAGGCAGTAGTTTGGCCACAGGTAGGTAGATAGGTCCCAGTTAGGTAGGTAGGCAGGAAGATTGGCCCTAGGTAGGCAGTAGTTAGGCCCAGTTAGGTAGGCAGGCCACAGGTAGGTAGATAGGCAGGCCCCAGGCAGATAGGTAGGTAGTAGGTAGAAATTACTACAAATTTTATATCAACAGAGGATTTAATCCTATACACTGCAAAATTTATAAATCCCTGTTAAAACATAATTTTTACTAAATCATCTAAAATGTTACTTCTCAAACCCTATAATACAACCACAGGACACACCTAAATGATACAGCAAACTAAATAACATCATTCATGAGTAATCGCGCCTGAATAAAGGACAGGCTCCCTTTTAATGACAGATAATATCACTGAAATGTGTCATTTACAATTCTTTATCACAGCTATCCCAACTGCGTTACCCCCATATAATTTTGGGTTTCATCAGGGGATTCAAAAAAACTCCTACTCGCTGTGGAAATAAAATACGACTATATCCAACGCATGGTACAATCTATCTAGACTGATATATCACCACTATGGTGAGATATGAAAAAAATTTGATACTTATCTTATAGAAGCTGCCATGTATAAAATGATAATCCTCCGCATCCCCTTGGTATGCTGGCATACCTTCAGGATAGAAGGGAATACTAGAATGATCCATTTCTTGCCTCCCTTAAAGTACCTTACTTGGCCGTGTGTTTAGATTGTATAATCTACAATAAAGAGCCCCTAACACTTCAGTATTCATGTATATTGTTTTACTACCCTAAGCCGGGGTTGTTACTTAACATGTTGCGCTTATTCCCCCTGCATTTACTCAGTCTGGCGTTTCCGGGAAGTGTACTAGGCGCATGACCGGAAAAGCTAGAAATAAAATGTCAAATTCCGTTTCGTCTTCGGCGAAAAGCAGCACTACCTTGTACAAGAAGCCCCATCATTAACACCGGCGGCTGTAAAAGGCGTCTTAGAAAAACGTTCTGCGCATGTCCAGGAAAAAATTGCCCGCATAATTCGCCACAAACATTAATCCGGCAGATCGTCAGCGCCGTACAAATACATCGGCTCTCATTTAGAAAGACAACACTGATTACCTCCGGTCAGCCGCCAGACCGGAAACCAAACCAAATACATCCGGCAGCCGAATCAATCCCCTCCCGCATACTAAGTCAAACCGCCGCACGACTACTATCCGGCCTCAGGGACCGCAGTTTTGCTGCTGCTAATTCAGTCCCAAAAATCTTACAGGGGCCGTCTGTGTAACGGATATCATGAGTGTAACATGGGCAATATTAATTCCCCCTGATGAACCACAAAATTATATGGGGGAAACGCGTATGGAAAGCTGTGATTAATGAAATGTAATACACCATATACAGTGATAATACTGTCATTAAAGCGGATCCGTCCTTAATCAGGGCGATACTACTCCACTGATGGATGATATTTTTAGTATGTGAATCATTTAGGTGTGGTTGTGGTAGTAGAAAGAGGGTTTAGGATACAATTTATAGATGAGTGCTAGTAAAAGTTATGTATTAAAAACAGGATTATAATTTTAGAGATATAGGTAGATAGGTATGCCCCCAGTATTTACGATAGGTAGGTAGGCTTTAGGTGGGCCCCACATAGGTAGTTAGGCTATAGGGGGGTTCCACATAGGTAGGTAGGCATTACGTGGGTCCCACATAAGTAGGTAGGTTATAGGTGGGCCCCCCAAAGGTAGACTTTAGGTGAGCCCACATAGGTAGGTAGGTTATAGGGCAGCCCCACAAAGGTAGGTAGGCTTTATGTGGGCCCCACATAGGAGTAGTAGGATTATTTGTTGTCCCCACAATGTAGGTATGCCTTTAGATGGGCCCCTGGTAGCTAGGCTGTAGATGGGCTCCAGGTAGCTAGGCTGTAGACTGTAGTAGAAAATAAAGAAAATAATGAACTCACCTCTCTCCCGTTCCTCCAATAGGATAAGCGCAGTCCAGCTTCTCCCTCTGCAGCCCGGTGTGGGTGGTGCGATGATGTGACACGCATCACATGAGTTATCACACAGACATTTCATCAAAGAGTGGGAGAGTCATTACAGTACAGACCCCTATGTACAATAAGATTGCTAGAGCGTCCTCGTCCCCTTGTTCATAATGCAGCGAACGGCCTCACAACATAGTGTCACTAATCCAACGCTGATTATTGGAATTCTCCGCTATCTACTTCACCATACCTATGCTTGCTTGGTAATGTTTAACACAAGAAGTGTAAAAACAACAATGAGCGTTTAATTGAACCACTCCTTTTTCAACTTAACAAGAAATAAGCAATTGAGAAAAGCAAAGGTGAGACAACCCCTTTAAAGAGAACTTGTCACATAGGTTATGCACCCCTTGCTGAGGGCAGCACAAGGTAGTGACACACATGCTGTTTCCAATGCGTGGTACCTTAGTTCTGGTAAGATGCTGGAGTTATCCGGGTATTTAATGCTTAGAATTCTGCTGTTTCAGCGCAAAAAGTCATTCAAAAGTCAGATTTTTTCAAACCAAACCCCGCCCACACTGAATATTCAGCCCTTCCTCCCACCCAACAGATAAACCTATTACTTTGAATAGGTAGAAACATTGATGAATAACTGTCAGTGGGCAGGACAAGACTTTGGTGGGTGGGGCTAATCACCTGCTCATGATAAGTAATTGAGGGGTTTGCTCTAAAACTACTGCATCTTTACAGAATAATGGACACAGCGCTGAAACAGCATGTCTGACACTAGCTGTGCATGTCCGTGGAAGCGAAGGGGGGCAAAACAGACAGGTTCCCTTTTAACATGCATTAAACACTGCAGTTGACCAGTTCTTTCACTATATCACTATGCAATAACAAATGTATACAGCCCACTGTATGGGTTTTTTTAATGTTCTTTTCTTTTTGTGTGAGTCACTGTCAGAGAAATGCAACTTTGTAGGCATGTGGTTACTCATGACCAAGGCATGCCTTAAAAAACACATTTTAAATCTGCCCAACTAACAAAATAAGTTGTAAACATAGACTGCCTGACAAATGATTCATAACTCAATAGCCCATATTTATTAATAATGGTGTATTCTGCACTATTGTACAGTAATAAGAGAGAGCAGTTGGCCAGAATTTTTTTCTAATTTATGAAAAATGGCATATCTCTTAATAAATCTGATTTATGGAATTCAATTGTCCAACTGTTGCTATAAGTGATGTACATTCACAAAACTACTATGGGACTTTCAATCTTTGATAAATTAGGATAAAAGTACATTTGCAGTCTAATCATACGAGATTACAAATTTTGTGCAACTTAAGATGTGACTCAAAGGGACACTTCCGTCAGAAAACGGTATTTTTGTTAAAACTAGTATTTCCAGAAAACTATTTTGCTTAGAATTTTTGGCAGTATTTTTTTCCCAGCAGTTAAAAATTACATATAGAAAATCTTACTTTTCTCTAGCTATTATAGTAGAGAGAGAAAAACTCCTGAATGATAGGGCAGACTAATCTCACTTTACTGTAGCTGCTTTTCTGCATGTAGTCTCATTACAAATAGTAGGTAATGACAAAATTATCAGTTTATTTTTCTCTGGACAGACATAGGTAAAGATTACACTAGACAGACAAGGTAATAACAAAAGCAATACATGAAAGGATAATGGGTTAATCTGTTTCTCAGATGAGGATGTTTTCCATCTTTTCTTTATACAGTAATATATTTTTTCTGATAGCAATTATACCTCTCAGCCCCCTAGTGGGTCTAGAAGAGAACTGTCAAGCACACAGAGGGGAAGTCAGAGAGACCAACCATGACATTGTGTACACAGGGAGACAAAAAAACCCAAATCCATAGAATAGTCACATGTTGCTTGTCAAAGTGGAAAAATAACATTTTAATGCAAATGTCCTTCAAGGTTCTCAGAGAAACTTTGACACATTGAAACATTTTTCTATTATGGATTCTTCCAAGTACAGGTACAGATGAAGGGTAATTACCCTTTCACCCAATCACAGATAATATAGTTTTCTTTAAAAGAAAAAAAACAGCTCACAGTTGTTATGGTGAAATTAACGAGGCAGTGGTATGCTTGGTTTAATATTAAACAGAGACTACAGGGAGGCACCTGTCTCCTAAACCAGACAAAGAAACTTTTATGAGATTATGCAAAATTAATTGCCTAAGTAAGAAAACTACTTGCGTTACCACACCCCTGTAAACTAAATCTGGTAACTTAAAAGCCAATTAGTATCACCCCTAACGCAGCTCTTTCCAGAACCTGTTCCTCCTGGGAGATAATGGATGATTCACCCAGGAATATTCAATTAGTTTTGCCACTAATTCAAAGAATTGTAGACGTTTATATTTGTTTTAGAAAAATAAATCAAAACTAGCAAACTTTTGGAGAACAATAATTAAAGTTAATAATAAAATCCAAGACCAACCCCATAGCGCACATCAATAGATGGCATGCTATGGCCTATGTCTTGTATGACCCCTGCCCAAAAGCGGAACCTGTTTTGTTCTTCGCATGCAGACCGCGGGCATTGTCACGTCTTTGTACATAAAAGCGGACGTCCGTCTTCTCGTTTTCCCGACTCGTTAGCCCATACAATTGGTATTGTAATTGGTAAGAACGGCAAGAAAAACGATAAGCGCCCGGTGTAGTTATACAACATGTTTCGGATAATACGACTGTGCCAAAGATACGGGCAGTGAGAAAATACGGAGCTGTTGGAGACTGCAGCTCGTTCTTTTCCAATGGCAGTCTATGGGGCCGCAGAACATTGTATCTTCTGGGCTAGTTTTTTTCCAAAAACTGAAAAGCGACGAATATACTATCGTAGTCCAAGTCAAGTGTGGGACATAGCCTTACTACTTGGAAATAACCCGGCTTTCCTTCTCCATTACAAAGTTACTAGCAAAACAAAATTCTGACTGCCTGTTTTAATAAGTCACACTAAAAGTCAAAGACTACAAGTTTACATCTATTTCCGCAAGCTTCTGGCACAGTATTCCTGTTCAATACATAGATGAAAAGATTTCAGTACTATTTTTCCATTAAAATGACCGGTGCCACCACAAAAAATCCTATTGTAGGTCAATGGGTCTGTCAGGATGCGCTGTTGTCCTGCATATAACTACCCCACATGCATTAGCCCTCTGTGACATAGGTTTCTGAATTCTTCATACGCAATGGATGAACCAGGCCTATATTCAGTCCCTACACACTGCCCACTCCTGCTTTATACACAAGAAAAAAGTGCAAGCAATGAGATGAATGAATCATTCACAAGACACCTAGGGCGACATGTATGAATTCTGAAAGACCAGTTCTAAATTCGCTTTAAGGTAGCATAGACTGCGCCAGAATGTATGAACCTGTTCTTCTGCAGTTCATACATACAGACGCAGTCTAGTGCCAATACGACAACTCAGGCTCAGGCAGACCACCTTTAACTTGGCATCAAAGAATCATAAATGTGTCTACTTCTACTAACGTGCTGTGACACGCTCCCAGAATGCCCCAAAATTTGGCGCGCTAAAAAGTGTCTTTGGTGCGGTACCGAGGCACTTATCGTGCCAAAGTTTGGAGTGCGCCTGTTCATACATCTATAGAACTGGTCTACTGCAGCTTTTTGATGCCAGAATTCTGGCGCAGCCCCGTTCATACATGTCACCCTTAAAGAATGATATATTTTAATTGAATAATTCTGACAAACACTGTGTCATATAGGTCCAACTGCAAACAGCAAGGATTTCCATTTATCTGTAAAACCCTGTGGTCTGTTTACAGTGCTCATCCATTAGGGCCATGATAGCTCTTAAAAAAATCAATGACCAAAGTATTTAATTACATAAATGACCAGGCGCCACTTGTCACATCTGCTTACATGAGGGAGTAGGTCACCCAGATAATATTGTAGGCTGTAGACTGATCCATAGTCATAGTTATATGTACAGTACAAAACAGGACACTTCTGATGTCCTTATAGAAGTTCTTTATACATGCCTTAGAATAGAGAACATATCTAATTCTTTTAAATCTAATCTATCTATCTATCCTACCAGTATTACCCTTAATTATAGAGACTAATGCATATCGATATTTGAAAATGTGATGACCTACAGAAATTGGATAGATCAGGTCACATTGTTAATTTCTCTTTATACCAGATAATAGAATGAAAATAGTGAAGTTTTTTTTTTTTACTTAACTGCTAATTTTGCGTTGGGTTTCCTCAAAACTATAAATGATCTAGCTGTTTGGCTACACCTCCACATGCATAGACATAAGAATGCTTGCTGGCTCCTTTACACAGACAGATAATTGCTCATTCTAGTGCCGATTGACAAAATAGCAAGTCGGTGGCCAAATGTCATAGTATCTTTAATGTGACCGATCTCTTCCCTATTGTTGGCAATATATGTAAACAGAGTTGTTGCTGTCGACAAGAAGGAAAGTGATTTTTTTTATTCCATGTAAGGTGCAATCAGTGCAAAAATAAGTGTTGCAAGTATGTAGAACTCCAGCCTTTTAAGTCAATGACTTTTGTAGGTTTCTGCTAACCTAATAACTAGATGAAGGGCCAAATTTTGAAGATAGTAATATATAATAATATATAGATTGCTCTACAAAGATGATAATAAGTTGGCCAAATGTATGACAAAAAATCAGGAGAATGGGGTACATTTACTATTGATGTCTACAAAATAAACAGTGTTAAAGGGGCTGTCTCACCATGCTGTTTTACAAAGACATAGGCAGCTTCAGACTCCTGGTGAAACTGTAGGTGGTTCTAAAGCTGAGATTGGCTTATCAGCTCTGCCATTGCTAGCTACTCCTGTTACAGTGACACAAGTGCAGGAAGTTTATCATTTGTAATGCACAAAGCTACAGAGCTCTAAGGCTGTGCCTACATAGACAAAAAACTGAAAACCAACTCCTAAAAATGTTCATAAAACTGAGTTTTTTGTTCACTGCCTGTGAAAAGTTGCTGAAAAAACATCAGTTTTTTGTGCATTTTGCGTTTTTTGCACATTTTTTGCAAAGCATTAGAACTGCTATAAATTTCTGCAAAAAATGTGGCAAAAAACGTGACAAAAACATCCAGTGCTTTAAACAGACTCCAATAGTAAATTTTCTGCCTTGCCCAGTCGTTTTTTGCAACGTTTCAAAAAATAACCAGCAAAAAAAAACATTCTGTGGAGACAACACGTTTTTACTAATAAAGTCTATGGGACCTGTTTTCAGTCGTTTTTTCAGCGTTTTTAGAAAACAAAAAATGCTGAAAAAAACTATTGTTTTTGTGTGCAGTGGAGACATAGCTTAAGGCTATGTTCACACGGCTTAACTGCAGGGCGTAATTCCGCCCCGCAATTACGCCGTTGTGGACTGGGGGCGGGAGCGGGGTAGGGAGCGGGGGGGCCGGCACTTCGCGGCCATAGACAATCACTGCTAGCGGCAGCGTATACGCCGCTTAGAAAGTGACATGTCAATTATCTCCCCGCGGCGATTCGCCGGGCGGCGGGGAGAGGAGACGTAATCCATAGTTCTCTATGAGAACTGTGAATTACCGTAATGAAATGGGCGTTTTCGGCCCGTAATTGGGACTTCGGCGCGTAATTACGGACCGAAATACGGCCCATTTTAAGCCGTGTGAACATGGCCTAAGGGCTAAAACTTGAAATTAACTTAGATAAATAAGCTCCTGTGCTAGAGAAAAGAGTCACCATAGTCTGACTGCAGCTTATAGCAATTAAATAAGAACGAGAGAGCAGGGAAAGATGGTCGGTGACCAAAAGAAACTTGTGTACACTAGCAGTAGATAAAATCTCCTTAATAGTCTTCATTTACCTTTTCCTACCCGTTAAAAGCTAATCATTGTGGTGAGGAAACCTCTATAACTTAGACAGGCTGTCTAAAGTCTGCCAGTGGTTTATGCTGTATGGTTTATTATATAGTGGTTCATGCTGTGTGATAAATGGATATATTTGGAGCCTGTTTAGACACTTTTGTCTGACTTTATACCAGTTATTAGTTGGCTTAGTTTGCGCCAGTAATTTTGTCAAAATTGTAATGCATTTTTGGTGCACAGTATTAGATCTTATACCAAGCCCCCTTTTTGCAAAGCCATGGTCCTTTCCGTAAAGCTTTGTCCTCTTTGTTTGACACATCACAAAAGTGACTAAAGACACATAATAAATGTGGTGTAATGCTTGTATTTTGGTGCAAATTGCTTCAGAATTCTGGTGCAGTTGTAAATAGTCACATAGGGCCACATGTATGAAAACTGTCTAGGTCCAAAATTCACTTTGTTGCCCATAGCAACCAATCAGAGCGTTCCTCTCATTTCATATAGTGCTCTGGAAAAATGAAAGGGGCACTCTGATTGGTTGCTATGGGTAACAAAGTGAATTTTAGACCTAAACAGTTTTCATACATGTCGTCCGTAGTTTGTAAGGTTGAAAAAAAAGACAGACGTCCATCCAGTTCAGCCTATTGTCCTACAATGTTGATCCAGATAAAGCAAAAACCCCAAATGGTTTAAGAGTCAATGTCACCTTGGAAACATTAGAATGAAAATATATGAATTGCCACCACAGGTCTCCTGTAGCTTAGCTTACACTACTTACAGGTTGTTGATTTATTTTACTTATACTTTTAGCAAGAAACCCAGCAAGTAACAAAGGGGCGGTTAGAACAACCTGAAGGAAAACTTGTCAAGAAGTTCCCCACCATCATTTGGAATTTAACGTATGTAACTCTTTCTATATGCCCTTGGGACACAGTGCAGGTGTAACAGGAAGAAATGCTCAAGCTGCTTGGTGAGAAATACACAGCATTAACCCTAAACAGCAAAGTGTATATGCAACAAGCAATCAACTCTATTCTCTACTGTCAGCTAAACATATTTACTTAAGGTATCATCAAACATTAATGTTTACTATGGGAAAACCTGTTTAAAGGAGTTTTCCCCCCACAACGATGAGCTTTAAGCATGTAGGCAACAGTAAACAAAGATTAGTTCCAAATACATTGTGGTTCTGACTTTTCCTGCTTGTTCACACAAGCTTTCCTAGGTTACCCACCATCTCTCTCTGTTCTCATTGATCCACCTGCCCTGTCCAACCAGAGTGATGTCACTCCCTCATGTGTCTTATCAGTAAAACAGAAGCTTGTTAATCTATGTTACTGACCAATGTTAACCATTTAGAGCTTTGTAGCCTTGTGCACTACAGTTTATAAACCTCCAATATTTATCTCACTGTAACAGGCTCAGCTAGGAGAAGCAGAGGTGATATGCCAATCACTGCTTTAGACCCACCCAGAGCCTGACCAGGAAGTGAGTCTAAAGCTGGCTGTGACTAGCAGGCTCTGTGAAACAGCATGGTGACAACATCATTTTAAGGCCACAAATGTATACAAATATGGAAAAAGCTTACCACTAAATTCAGATTTATAATTAAAGCTGTATTTATGCTCATGCTACATCACTACTAATTTTAAAATTCTATATTGTGCCATAGCTTTTTTTACAGCTAGTATTTGTCCCATATTGCTGTAACATATATATTCGTTTGCAATACATGTATATGTATACACAAAATAAAAGGTTGTAGATTTATTCAGACTGTTTCACTAAAGGTGCTTTTACACTGTGCTTTTTTATGTGTTTTTTTGCTGAAATGCAGAGCATAAATTACTGTGCATTTCTGCAAAAAAAGCACAAAAAAATGCATAAAAAACACACCAAAAACTCACCATATGAAAGCACCCTAATGCTGAGCTTAACTACGGCTTTAAATGATATCCCCATGTGAATTTTTGCACTGATTATGACTGACACCTTATACAGAAAGAAAATATGAAACGAATACACGTTTTGTGATTGAATTTGTAAGATTTAAAAAACTATTTCTGTAACTTTTTTTTCCTATTCCCAATGCAAGTCAGGTTCAGAAATCTCTCCGGACAAGGGTAGTAGAGCACCTTTCTAAACAAAAGTAAATTGACTACACCTATAGGCGCCAAATCAGCTAAAGAGTCACAACTTTATATCTCTATGCACAACATAACCCATTAGTAACACACACAGAAATAGCCAAAACCGGTCACAAAAAAACTCCCAGGGTAAACAAGGATTATCACATGCTATGAAATTTCACATAGCTATAAAGTAAAGGATAATAGCAGGTATGTGAACCAGGACAAAACAATTTGTCTCACAATAAATGGATTATTGGGCTTAGTGCTTGGAAACGGAAATCACTGATATACTGGTATATGGCAAATTTCTTAAAGGGGTTGTCTCACTACATTGATTCATCTTACCTCAGTCCTGTTTTCTTGGTTTCACTTTGAATTCAGGGGAAGTTTACTGGCTTCTACTAGGCTGCAGAGAAGCCAGGTCTGTAGCTATAGCAACTAGTTTCAAAACAGCCTATCATGAGAGATTATAAAGGTCTTGTAGCTTTTAGCGACCTGAGGAGCTGATTCAGCCCATACAAGCGTGGATATCTAGGAATAGGTAGGATAATGTTAATGAACACATATTGCAAAGTGACTTATTTTTGCAAGATCTTTAAAATAAAAAGCAATACTTGTAGTGAGACAACTCATTTATTGTATACAAATGTGAGAACTGGCCTGTTGATTGGAACATATACATTATGACATACCCAGGTCACACATACTATAAAAGCCACTGATGGGTGAAGTGAATGACATTGATCATTAACATGGCACCTGTCCAGAGGTGAGGTATTTCAGGCTGCAAGTGTCAGACAGTGCTTCAGTTTCTGTATTGGTGTCAGACAAAAAAAGAAGCATAAGGGGCCGTTTACACGGCAGTGGACAAATACCGGCCTATTTGTCCGGTTTTGCGGCCGTCCCCCCGGGCCCGGGGGGGAGGCTTTTTCTCCGCGATGAGGGGGGTTTAAACAGCCCTCCCCTTCCCATGAGATGCCATTTCCGCCCGGAAACCGGAGGTGATTGTGCATGTTCAATGTTTTGTCCCCGGTCCCCGGCAACAAAACCGCGGGGGGAAAACCCCGTCAGTGGGGACTGCTGCAGGGTTTTCCATAAGACAATTGTGCTCTTTTCGGGGGTTTTCGGCGGTCTAAAAAAACCCCCCAAACCGCCTGAAAAAAACGCGAAAACCCGTCCCGGGGGGACATGCCCTAAAGATGGAGCAATTTTTAAAAGGGTTTTAAAAAGTGGGGGAGTAAGGGGTCCCCAAAAACCACAAGTCTTAAGGGCACTGCCGGCATACAATGGTTACTACCAAAAAGTTGTCAAAGGAAGAATATCCGGTGAACTGGTGACAGGGATGTCCAAGGATCAATGAAGTTAAGAGCAAAGTCTAAACAACAAGGACTGAGCACACGGAAGAGCAACTATTGTACAAACTGTGAAAAAGTTGTGGTAATAATAGAAAGGTGTCAGAACACAAAGCATCGCAGCCTGCTGCATATAAAGCTACACAGCTGCAGACTAGTCAGAATTCCCATACTGACTCCTGTCAATCATAGAAAGCACAAGCACATGGACATGTAAGTACCAGGACTGAAACATGGAAAAATTAATTTAATGAAAGAAATAAGGTGTCCTGGTCTAATTAATCATTGTATTTTATTTACGTTTTTAACATTATGGTGGAGGCTTTGTTTGTATCTCACAAGGTAAGGGGTGACCCTTTCTATTAAAGAAGCAGGTTTATCAAATATTAATAGAATTTATCAAAACAAAATTGCACTGTGAAAAATAGTTGCACTGTATTACTGAAATTCTGTATTTTTTGCAGTTGCAGTTTATTCATTGATAATACTTTTCAATAGGGAAACATTTATAACTGGCAAATAGATGTCAACAGCAATACGTGAATGGAATTTTACAATATTCCATCCATGACAACAGAACATCTGGACAAAATATCTGCAGTTTAAAAAAAAAAAAAAAAAGCTGGGAAAATGTTTCACTTGCTTTACCTACTATACATATCTATTATACCAAAAAAAAAGTGGTTTCATTGCCAAAACTCACATTAAAGGGATGGTCTCACCATGCTGTTTTACAGAGCCACTAATAGCTTCAGCCTCACACTTCCTGGTTATCGCTGTTATAGGTCTACAGCAGTGATTGGCATATCAACTCTGCTGTTTATAGCTGATCCTGTCACAGTAAAATGAGTGTTGGAGATTTATAAACTGTAGTACACAAGGCTACACAGCTCTACGGGTTAAAGGTTGTCAGTAAGTAATGTATACTAGCTCCTGTATTTCAAGATAAAAATTGCACACGGGAGTGAGTCACCATCCCAACCACTGCTTCTGTCTGTAAAAGCAGAGAGAGGGAGCCGGTAATTAGGGAAGCTTGTGCACAAAAAGAGGAAATAATTTCTGTTCCTAACGCTGAAGAGAAGCAAAATTAGAACAGCAATGTGTTTCGAAAAAGTCTTTATTTACCTTTCCCTACGTGTTAAAAGCTAATTAATAAAACTAATTTATCCCTTTAATTCCAAGTCAAAGAGAAAAAATGAAAGCTGAACTGTGGCTTGTTGTTTTAGGCAAGAAGACACCTTTTTAAGAGTTATGATACATTCATCCCTGATTCTTACAAAGTGGATCGAATAGATGAAAGTTACACTACTCACAAAAAGTTAGAGATATTTGACTTTTGGAAAAAATTTCAGGATGAACATAAATGTCATGGCGGCCGCGGGCGCCGCTGCCCCTGCGGCCATTTCCCTGCCTGCCAGGGCCGCGGCGCGGGCATCGCGGTCACCCCCGGGCCACCTCCGTCCCCTACGCCGTCTCCGCTTTACCTGGTGAACAGGCGCTCCTGTCTGTCCCGGCCGTCGTGCGCATGCGCGCCCCCTAGCCGCGCGGGCGCGACGGCTGGTTAAATTTAACAGGGCCACTCCCGGTAATTGCTTATTGCCGTGCAACTGGTCCTATATAGATGTATCCGCCCCCGGCACTGTTGCCAGATTGTTTGGTATGCTTACGTGAGAGTTTTGGAGTTGTTCCTGTTCCGATTGCTTATCCGTGTACCAGTCCGTTCCGCTACGTTTCCTGACCTTGCCTGTTTGCCGCCTGCCCCTGAACGTCACTTGTCCGGTCTCTGACCACGAACCTCTGCCGCCTGCCCTGAACCTTCTGCCTGTCCCCGACTACGCCATTGATTACTCACATTCTGAACCATGCGAACACCCGTCCGCCACCGCAAGAAAGTCCCGTTAGGGGTAACGACCTGGGTAGCCTCACGCCGCAGCACGTCATCCCGCTTTGCGGCCGGCTCTGGTGAAAACCTGGGGGCTACTTAGACCCCCGTTTCCCTGGCGTGGCTTAACTACCAAAAGCTTGCGGTGGTCCAGCGGATCCACCGAACCGTCACAATAAAATTTCTTGGAATTTTTATAAATGAACTAAATAAGACCAGCTCTTCACTTTAGAATGCACATGTCCAACTGTTCAATGTTTCAGTGTTTTCTGCAAAACTTGCTGATCTCTAACAAGGAGCTTAATGGCAAAATTCACAAGTGTTTCATCCCTTAATCGCCAAATAAATTTAGGGGATCAATTGGAATTGGGATTTAAACAGTCCTCTTAATCACGCTGTTCACATTTTCAGATCATTTGACCAAGACAACGCCTCACAATTGATCAACAGTGATCAATAAGCGCCAGGGAAAACAGCAGGTATTCATGGCTCTCAATGAGAGCTATGAATTACTATATGTGCAGGGTGTAATTTGGGCATATTTCAGCGCAATTATGCACCGAATTACGCTCCCCATATAAGCCATGTTAACATACTCTTTATGTTAAGAGCTGTGAGTAGTTACAAAGTAGCTGTGTGGTTACAGATTCTGCCTTCCAACATAAGAGTTTGGACCCTCACTGATCAGTATATTGTGACCTTGTTTAATTTTAAAACACTTCATTGAGAAAATCCCTTTAAAGCAAATTGATCAGATTGACAATATTGCTCATACTCGACCACAGATGCAGTTTTGTTAGAAGCTGCATACGTTAAAAGCTTTTGATTTTTTGTGTACTTTCACATACAGGTATCACAGTAAGTTGACTGCAGGCTCATGTTACATTTCTGCAAATTAACAAAACTAGCTGAAGAATTAATTCCTTGAGACAAAACAAACTTTCTAAAGTAATGAGATCACTGGCAGATCACTAAATAAAGGAACTTTTTTTTGTCGTTGTGTCAATATTTACATAAATATTTTAAGTTCTTTGTAAACTGAGTTCACAATGTTCAGGTAAATGATATCTACAGTACTACTGCTGGGAAGTTTTTTTAGTAATTGTCTTCTTTCAAATAAAAAAAAACTATTCAAACATTTCGTAGTTAAATTGTTTCTGCAGAAGTTTGGTGACAAATAATGTGGTTACCATCATGTCTTCCACAAGATGTAAATTTGTTATCCCTTTTTTTCCCAGCTCCTGAATGCTGCTAAATCTTTCAAGTAATATAGCAAAATGGGGAGTGTTATATCACTGGGTCACAAATATGCCTGGATATAGGACTGCCAAGAGTCATTTCAGGGCCCTATACAGTCAAAGTAAGCTTCTATCTTGTACCATATTAGCAGGGCCCATTTTTAACATTCAGTCAGGGGCCCTTCCAGGAGAAGTGCCAAGACTGTGCTATTTGTGCTCGTGCTTAGAAAATGTAGGAGCTATAATGTCAGATATTACTAAGACATTATTGAAACAACATTTCTGAGAACAGGTGATGAAATATGCTTTGTATACAAGAAAACAAAAGCAGTAGATTTTGCCTTTCACCCTAGGTTAGGTAGCTTTTTAAAGGGGTTTTGCCATGAAGTAAAATTGACGTGGGAAACTTGCAAATGAAATAACAAACATTTTCATCATTCATTATTATTAAAAATTCTGCACCGTTTTGTTTTTAACTGCTCCTTTAGTATCCATTGTTTACACTCATCACCAGGGGATACACCAGGCTGAGAGTTTCCTCAGTCGCTGGTCGCACATCTCGACATCACTTTCTCCTCTCAGCAGCTACTGATTGTTCAAACCACGTGCTTCACTCTACTCCCATCCTCTGTACATCTTAATAATTAGTCAAACAGTGCAAATAAATAAAAAAGAAACCTCAATCAGGTACGTGCATTGATAAAGAGAAAAAAAAACACAGGTTTGGTTCCTGCAGGGATTTGAATCTAGGACCCTTGTGCCTAGAGGCAAAAACTTTTACCTCTCAGCGACCTCACCAATGCATTACATAAACAGAAACCTTTGACTACTAGAGAGTGAAAGGCCCTGTGATGTCATCCTGCTGGTCACATGATTGCGTGCAATTCAAACAAACCACACACACCTCCTCCTGAGCCCACAGAACTGAAGAGCAGGATACAGGAGGTATGAAAATAGATCGTGGCAAAACCCCTTTAAAGCAACCACCAGCAAGTTCAGTGGGAGAGCAGTCAAATGTCCATTTTGACGTATAGAATGCCATCTGATTGTGACTAGATAATTAGAAGAATGTTCTTCTACTAAGTGCTCTGATATGGAACTGTATGTCAGTTGCTGTATGCACAGTTGGTCCTTTGTGTTTGGTAAGGTATTATATGAGACATTATGGTATCAAAGTTGACTATAAACAGTGTTATGTTCACACGACATTATTGCAGCGCGTATAGTACACGCCGCAATACGCCGGGTGCTTTGAGGGTCGGGATGATCAGCGCGTACTCCCGAAGCACGAGGGGGCCGGCAGTCCGCCGTCCCATAGACATGCATTAGTCACGGCGCGTAATCGGCGCAAATAAATGACATGTTACTTATCTCTCCACACGTACAATACAATAGTATTGTACGCGCGGGGGGACGGGGCGTAATCCCTAGTTCTCTATGAGAGCTATGGATTACCTTAATTGCGGCGTGCATCTCGCCGCATTTAAAGCCTAAATACGCGGCGTAATGTGCGACGTAATTACGCCGTGTGAACATAGCCTTACTATCAACAGCAGTCCCTCTACTATATCTGAAAGGACTCGACTTTGTTTGTACAATTAGGCCATGTCCCCACTGCACTGGTTTTCCGTCCGGCGGTTTTTCCGCCCACGGTCCGCCCAAAAAACATTCTACAACCACATTCTTCCGTCCGGTTTTCGGACGGAATCTGTGCTTGTGAATGTGAAGGGGGAGGGCTTATCTCTGAGACATTTTTTTCTAACACTAGGGTTTGAGATACATTAACTCTATGTTATTCAACTTATTTTGTTTTAGTATTCCTCCGAAAAATCAGGTGTTGATTTTTCTCTTTTTTTGCCTTGTCCCTTCTCTATGTCAGCTAACAACTTTCTCCATTTTCTTCTTTCATCCTTTCCCTACTCAACAGTCTTCCCTCCCCCACTCACCTGCACAGTAATAAACATAATGTCACTGTATGCTCACAGATGGTGCCACATGGTATCCATGTTGAATTATTAACTGTGATAGCCAGATGGAGTACTGTATGCGGTTGTAAGGTGCATGTTATGTATTTATTTGTATAGTCTCACATAGTAGTGATATGATGGTAGCAGAAGTGTGTGCCTGTGTTATTTGGTAGGGTGGTACTTACTGAAAATAGCGTCTTGTCAATATCTAATTCTATTCAAAAAGTAAATAGTGCACACCTTACTGCCGTATGACTAGCACACTAAGTCCTTTCATACTAACCTATTATGCAGTATGATTCCCTCTGGATATATCCTTTACCCAATATGCAGCTTTGTTTATCTTACTGTATAAAACAAACCAAATAATCAGTATTTATTCTGGATCCTCTGTAATACAGAATGAAAATTACAAAAAATCTACAGTAAATCTGTATACTCAGCAACCAAACCATGTCAGTTACTACAGTATACTAATAGTTTAAAACCCACATCATGATGACTTACAGATACACCTATGTGCATAAATACTACAGAGGAAGCCCTTAAAGGGGTTGTCTCACTACATCGATTCATCTTACCTCATTCTGTTTTCTTAGATCATTTTTTAATTCCAGGGTGCCTATGGTTACTGTGGCTTTAAACTGACCTGCTGAGAAACTTCCAGAAACAACCAGTTCTGTACAATAGCGAACCACACTGCAGCCTATCAGGAAGAATTGAACAGGTCGTTGTTATAGCGACCTAGAGAAGCTGGTGCAGCCCATACAAGAGAAGGATATCTAGGAATAGGATAGGACAACTTTTTATAATTTGGTTTTCCCCATCTATTGCAAAGTGACTTGTTTTTTGCAAGATACCTTAACATAAAAAGCAGCAATCCTTGTAGTGAGACAACCCCTTTAAGTTTTCTGTTGGGTTTATTCAAACTGAGTGCTCCACAGCCATATCTCCATTTTACCATGATGGTGTTAAGTGCTTTCAAACTCTCCACAATCACCATTACAATACTAAGTAATGTAATTCGAAAATCTCTGCATGTAAACTCAGGTAGGAAGGTTACAACTCTCGTCTATGCCTTTTCTCCCCCGATGTGCCACAGCAGGGAAACGACTTGAACAAGATTTGCTACTGATTTACTCATCTGTTTAGTTATGTTCCTTTGCGCTTGTGCTGATCAGGGAGAGAAGCCGTTTTTAGTTATCACATATGGGGAAAGTTAAAGAGGTTCTCTCGCCATGCTGTTTCACTAACAAGCAGTTTTTCATCCTCTGCTTTGTCAGGCTGTGGGTGGTTCTAGAGAAGTTATTAGCATATTTACCTTCCCTATAAAAAGCTAAGACATTACATAGACGTAAGCGCAAGAATTTCCCTAAACCCACAAACAAAGCTCAAGTACTGCAAGGAGTAAAACCTATTGCTTATCTGTTGAAAAAAATGATCTTGTTCGACATAATTAGTCTGCATAATTAGTCTGCTCCAGAGTGAACTCTGACCATGGTGCCATCACTCCCTGCTCTCTGGCTAATCAGTAAGGAAGAGCAAGATGGTAACCAGAGAAACTTGTGTACACCAAGCAAAAAAAAAATCCCCTTATCTCAGACCAAGGTAAAATCAAAGGGCCCAAATGTATTTAAAAAAATCTTCAATTACCTGCCCCTTTACATTTTGAAACAAAAATAATGAGTGAAAAAAAACCCCTCTTTTTTAAATATTTCACCAAATATATCAGACTCATTTTTAAGTTGTTCATTTTGTATGGCCAACAAATGATGTTGTAAATATCCAAATGGCCTTAGGCAAAGAGAAGGTTTCCCACCCCAACACTAGAGAGACCCTATTCTACTTTTTTGCTAATAGGTACTATCTGTTCTGTATTAAACTGTGCAGATTACTATCAACTGTCTGACTATATTTTATGTTTATTAATGTAACATTGCTGACAATTTTTGTAGACCACAAAAACTGAGAATACCACATTCTTCCCTTCCCTTTCCCTTTCTCGACCATTTTTTTTCTGGTTGAACTTCCCAGCATATTGCGAATTATTCTTCCTCTAATCAACAGGCAGCACTTGCCTTTACTGGTTGGTTGCAATGCACAGTCAGTAAATCATAGTAGAGACTGTGTAAAGATGGGGAATCAGGATGCAATAATAATTGTGCTAAATGTAGCCTTCATTCTCTGAAGGAAGCCCTTATTCTCTGTTGGGAGCCCTTTGTAGAAGTAGAGCAGAACAAATTGTTCCACTGGATAAGACCATACAGCGTCAAACTTTGTTTCCCTAGAAAACCATTGTGTGCACACGAACCACATTTCTGGAGAACATAAACAAAATAAATGGAAAATGTGCCTTTTTGGAGCCCCTCAAAACAGCTTTCCCCAATCCAGTTTTTTTTAACCTGGCAAATTGTAATCAAAAGGGGAGGAAGCCAGGCTTCCTTTCTTCAGCCATCACTATCAGGATATGCCAATGTAAATGCAACGTAACCTTTCCCTTATACAGAAACTGATTGGTGTGTTTCAGCGGAGAGTGCCCAGTTACACAAATGTGCTGGCTCTCTGCGGGTTGCATAAGCTCTTTCATGGGGATTAGACAAGCATATTATAGACCAACATGAGGTTTCACATTAAAGACTACTTTTACATTTATATGAATACAGATGACTGAGCTCCTATCTACCAATTATTCTCTATTACATAATCTCTACGACAGTCACAGGGAAACGCCCCCACATATGAGTGGCCGGCACCATTTATAATTTCCCGGCACATGCATGGGTTTTTAAAAAAAGGAGGCCTGATAAAGCAGCTCACACAGTGCATTCCTCCCATAGGGGGTACCGAGCTCCTGGTGAATAGATCGTATAAACCCACATCCCCTCCAAGCACAGGGGTAACAGAACAATGACTGCTTATCCCCTGCCCTGCAAGCAGCAGCTACGGACGGATCCCATGTAATAGGCTTAAACAAATCTGCACCTCACCTCATTACAAGCCGGCAAAAACTGCTCAAGCTTGCCCCCACCAGCAGCAGGCAAAAAAGGGGGAAGCATCCTCCACGAAGAGCCCCATTGTTAAAGGATACGGTGCACAGCGCTCTGCTGCTGCTGCACCCTTTTCGGGAGAGGGTAGGATGCTCCCGACCCCAGGACTGCCGGCTGCTGACGTCATCACAGGGCGGGGGTGGGGAAAAGGGGGACGCCCGGCCCAGCTGGACCACTGCGCCGCTCGACCCTGGGGTACATTGCGCTGCGACCCTGGATACATGCGCGCTGCGACCCGGAAAACAGCGCGCGCACCCGGGTACAAGCACCTGCGACCCCGGGAAAATCGCCTGCGACCCTGGATACATCGCCTGCACCCTGGATACAAAAGCGCGCCCGCGACCCTGGTAAATTCGGCTGCGACCCCCGGAAAAAAACGCGCTGCGACCCTGGATACAAAGCCGCTGCGACCCTGGATTCACATTCCGCTGCGACCCTGGATACATGCGCCGCTGTGCGACCCTGGATACATGCCGCTGCGACCCTGATTTAAAACCGCTGCGACCCTGATACAAGCGCGCTGCGACCTCGGAACATGGCGCCTGCGACCCTGAGATACATGCGCGCTGCGACCCTGGATACATGCGCGCTGCGACCCTGACATCGCTGCACCTGGATACATGCACGCTGGACCCTGGATACATGCCGCTGCGACCCTGGATACATGCGCGCTGCGACCCTGGATACATGCGCGCGCGACCTCTGGATACATGCGCTCTGCACCCTGGATACATGCGCGCTGCGACCCTGGATACATGCGCCGCTTGCGACCCTGGATACATGCGCGCTGCGACCCTGATACATGCGCGCTGCGACCCTAGTCTGGATACATTGCGCGCTGCACCTGGATACATGCGCGCTGCGAACACACCCTGGATACAATGGCGCTGCGACCCTGGATACATGCGCGCTGCGACCCTGGATACATGCGCGCTGCGACCCTGGATACATGAGCGCAGCGACCCTGGATGCATGCGCGCTGAGACCCTGGATGCATGCGCGCGGCGACCCTGGATACATGCGCGCTGCGACCCTGGATACATGCGCGCTGCGACCCTGATAACATGCGCCCGCTGCGACGACCCTGGATACATGCGCGCTGCGACCCTTGGATACATGCGCGCTGCGACCCTGGATACATGCGCTGCGACCCTGGATACATGCGCGCTGCGACCCTGGATACATGCCGCGCTGCGACCCTGGATACATGCGCGCTGCGACCACTGGATACATGCCGCTGCGACCCTGGATACACTGCGCGCTGCTGACCCTGGATACATGCGCGCTGCGACCCTGATACATGCGCGCTGCGACCTGGCGGATACATGCGCGCTGCGACCCTGGATACATGCGCGCTGCGACCCTGATACATGCCGACGCTGCGACCCTGGATACATGCGCGCTGCGACCTATGGATACATGCGCGCTGCGACCCTGATACATGCGCGCTGCGACCCTGGATACATGCGCGCTGCGACCTGGATCATGCGCGCTGCGACCCTGGATACAGTGCGCGCTGCGACCCTGGATACTGCGCGCTGCGCCCCGGTCTACATGCGCGCTGCGTCCCTGGATACATGCGCGCTGCGACCCTGGATACATGCGCGCTGCGACCCTGGATACATGCGCGCTGCGACCCTGGATACATGCGCGCTGCGACCCTAGATACATGCACGCTGCGACCCTGGATACATGAGCGCTGCGACCATCCACGATGGATACATGCACGCTGCGACCCTGGATACATGCACGCTGCGAACCCTGGATAAATGCACGCTGCGACCCTCGTATACATGCACGCTGTGACCCCTGGATACTGCACGCTACGACCCTGGATACATGCACTCTGCGATCCATGCCACTGATACATGCAAGCTGCGACCCTGGATACATGCACGCTGCAACCCATGCCACTGATACATGCCGCTGCGACCCTGGATACATGCACGCTGCGACCCATGCCACTGATACATGCTCGCTGCGACCCATGCCACTGATACATGCACGCTTGCGACCCTGGATACATGCACCGCTGCGACCCATACCACTGATACATGCACGCTGCGACCCTGGATACATGCACGTCTGTGACCCATGCACTATACATGCACCTGCGACCCTGGATACATGCATGCGCGACCCTGGATACATGCACCCTGCGACCCTGGATACATGCACGCTGCGAAACATCGCCACCTGATACATGCACGCTGTGACCCTGGATACAATCACGCTGCGACCCTGGATACATGCACCATGCGCACCCTGAATACATGCATGCTGCGACCCTGGATACATGCCACTGCGACCCATGACCACTGATACATGCACGCTTCGACCCTGGATACATGCACGCTGCGACCCTGGATACATGCACGCTGCGACCCTGGATACATGCACGCTGCGACCCATGCCACATGCACACTGCGACCCTGATACATCACGCCGCGACCCATGATACATGCACACCGCGACACATGTACATGGACGCTGCGACCCATGATACATGCACGCTGCACCCATTGTACATTCACGCTGTGACCATCCACATGCACGCTGCGACCCATGTCACGATACATGCACGCTGCGACCTGGATACATGCACGTTGCGACCCTGGATACATGCACGCTGCGACCCTGGATACATGCACGCTGCGACCCATGACGATACATGCACGCTGCGACCTGGATAAATGCACGCTGCGACCCGGATACATGCACGCTGCGACTCTGGATACATGCCGCTGCACCCTGGATACATGCACGCCGCGAACCTGGATACATGCAGGTTGCGACCCATGCACTGATACATGCACGCTGTGACCCATGTCCTGATACATGCACGCTGCACCATGTCACTGATACATGCATGCTGTGACCCATGTCACTGACACATGCACGCTGCGACCAATGTCACTGATACATGCACGCTGCGACCCTGGATACATGCACGCTGCGACCCATGTCACTGATACATGCACGCTGCGACCCTGGATACATGCGCGCTGCGACCCTGGATACATGCGCTCTGCGACCCTGGCTCCATGCGCGCTGCGACCCTGGATACATGCGCGCTGCGACCTGGTACATGCGCGCTGCGACCTGATACATGCGCGCTGCGACCCTGGATACATGCGCGCTGAGACCCTGGATACATGCGCGCTGCAACCCTGGATACATGCGCGCGCGACCCTGGATACATGCGCGCTGCGACCCTGGATACATGCGCGCTGCGACCCTAGATACATGCGCGCTGCGACCCCGGATACATGCGCGCTGAGACCCTGGATACATGCGCGCTGCGACCCTGGATACATGCGCGCTGCGACCCTGGATACATGCGCGCTGCGACCCTGGATACATGCGCGCTGCGACCCTGGATACATGCGCGCTGCGACCCTGGATACATGCGCGCTGCGACCCTGGATACATGCGCGCTGCGACCCTGGATACATGCGTGCTGCGACCCTGGATACATGCACGCTGCGACCCTGGATACATGCACTCTGCGACCCATGCCACTGATACATGCACGCTGCGACCCATGCCACTGATACATGCACGCTGCGACCCTGGATACATGCACGCTGCGACCCATGCCACTGATACATGCACGCTGCGACCTAGGATACATGCACGCTGCAACCCTAGATACATACACGCTGCGACCCATGCCACTGATACATGCACGCTGCGACCCATGCCACTGATACATGCATGCTGCGACCCTGGATACATGCACGCTGCGACACTGGATACATGCACGCTGCGACCCTGGATACATGCGCGCTGCGACCCTGGATACATGCACGCTGCGACCCTGGATACATGCACGCTGCGACCCTGGATACATGCACGCTGCGACCCTCGATACATGCACGCTGTGACCCTGGATACATGCACGCTACGACCCTGGATACATGCACTCTGCGATCCATGCCACTGATACATGCAAGCTGCGACCCTGGATACATGCACGCTGCAACCCATGCCACTGATACATGCACGCTGCGACCCTGGATACATGCACGCTGCGACCCATGCCACTGATACATGCACGCTGCGACCCATGCCACTGATACATGCACGCTGCGACCCTGGATACATGCACGCTGCGACCCATACCACTGATACATGCACGCTGCGACCCTGGATACATGCACGCTGCGACCCATGCCACTGATACATGCACGCTGCGACCCTGGATACATGCATGCTGCGACCCTGGATACATGCACGCTGCGACCCTGGATACATGCACGCTGCGAACCATGCCACTGATACATGCACGCTGTGACCCTGGATACATGCACGCTGCGACCCTGGATACATGCACTCTGCGACCCTGAATACATGCATGCTGCGACCCTGGATACATGCACACTGCGACCCATGCCACTGAGACATGCACGCTGCGACCCTGGATACATGCACGCTGCGACCCTGGATACATGCACGCTGCGACCCTGGATACATGCACGCTGCGACCCATGCCACTGATACATGCACGCTGCGACCCTGGATACATGCACGCGGCGACCCATGAAACAGTCACACGGCGACACATGATACATGGACGCTGCGACCCATGATACATGCACGCTGCGACCCATGATACATTCACGCTGTGATCCATGCCACATGCACGCTGCGACCCATGTCACTGATACATGCACGCTGCGACCCTGGATACATGCACGATGCGACACTGGAAACATGCACGCTGCGACCCTGGATACATGCACGCTGCGACCCATGCCACTGATACATGCACGCTGCGACCCTGGATAAATGCACGCTGCGACCCTGGATACATGCACGCTGCGACTCTGGATACATGCACGCTGCAACCCTGGATACATGCACGCCGCGAACCTGGATACATGCAGGTTGCGACCCATGTCACTGATACATGCACGCTGTGACCCATGTCACTGATACATGCACGCTGCGACCCATGTCACTGATACATGCATGCTGTGACCCATGTCACTGACACATGCACGCTGCGACCAATGTCACTGATACATGCACGCTGCGACCCTGGAAACATGCACGCTGCGACCCATGTCACTGATACATGCACGCTGCGACCCTGGATACATGCACGCTGCGACCCATGTCACTGATACATGCACGCTGCGACCCATGTCACTGATACATGCACGCTGTGACCCATGTCACTGATACATGCACGCTGCGACCCATGTCACTGTTACATGCTCGCTTCTGATCCAGATACATGCACGCTGCTACCCATGTCACTGATACATGCACGCTGCGACCCTGGATACATGCACGCTGCGACCCATGTCACTGATACATGCATGCTGCGACCCTGAATACATGCACGCTGCGACCCATGTCACTGATACATCCACGCTGCGACCCTGGATACATGCACGCTGCGACCCATGTCACTGATACATGCATGCTGCGACCCTGGATACATGCACGCTGCGACCCATGTCACTGATACATGCACGCTGCGACCCATGTCACTAGCACATGCACGCTGCGACCCATGTCACTGATACAGTTACGCTGCGACCCTGGATTCATGCACGCTGCGACCCATGTCACTGATACATGCACGCTGTGACCCATGTCACTGATACATGCACGCTGCGACCCAGGTCACTGATACATGCACGCTGTGACCCTGGATACATGCACGCTGCGACCCATGTCACTGATACATGCACGCTGCGACCTATGTCACTGATACATGCACGCTGTGACCCATGTCACTGATACATGCACGCTGCGACCCATGTCACTGATACATGCACGCTGCGACCCATGTCACTGATACATGCACGCTGCGGCTCTAGATACATGCACGCTGCAACCCATGTCACTGATACATGCACGCTGCAACACTGGATACATGCACGCTGCGACCCATGTCACTGACACATGCAAGCTGCGACCCATGTCACTGACACATGCACGCTGCGACCCATGTCACTGACACATGCACGCTGTGACCCATGTCACTGATACATGCACGCTGCGACCTATGTCACTGATACATGCATGCTGCGACCCTGGATACATGCACGCTGCGACCCATGTCACTGATACATGCACGCTGCGACCCATGTCACTGAAACATGCACGCTGCGACCCATGTCACTGATACATGCACGCTGCGACCATGGATACATGCACGCTGCGACCCATGTCACTGACACATGCACGCTGCAACCTATGATACATGCACGCTGCGACCCCATGTCACTGATACATGCACGCTCCGACCCTGGATAGCATGTCTATAGACACATGCACGCTGCGACCCATGTCACTGATACATGCACGCTGTGACCCATGTCACTGATACATGCACGCTGTGACCCATGTCACTGACACATGCACGCTTCGACCAATGTCACTGATACATGCACGCTGCGACCCATGTCACTGATACATGCACGCTGTGACCCATGTCACTGATACATGCACGCTGCGACCCATGTCACTGATACATGCACGCTGTGACCCATGTCACTGATACATGCACGCTGTGACCCTGGATACATGCACGCTGTGACCCTGGATACATGCATGCTGCGACCCATGTCACTGATACATGCATGCTGCGACCCATGTCACTGACACATGCACGCTGCGACCCATGTCACTGACACATGCACGCTATGACCCATGTCACTGATACATGCATGCTGCGACCTATGTCACTGATACATGCATGCTGCGACCCTGGATACATGCACGCTGCGACCCATGTCACTGATACATGCACGCTGCGTCCCATGTCACTGATACATGCACGCTGCGACCCATGTCACTGATACATGCACGCTGCGACCATGGATACATGCACGCTGCGACCCATGTCACTGACACATGCATGCTGCGACCTATGATACATGCACGCTGCGACCCCATGTCACTGATACATGCACGCTGCGACCCTGGATAGCATGTCTATAGACACATGCACGCTGCGACCCATGTCACTGATACATGCACGCTGTGACCCATGTCACTGATACATGCACGCTGCGACCCCTTGTCACTGATCCAGGCACGCTGTGACCCTGGTCACTGATACATGCACGCTGCGACCCAGGTAACTGATACATGCACGGTGCGACCCTGGATACATGCACGCTGCGACCCTGGGTAGGATGGCTATAGACACATGCACGCTGTGACCCATGTCACTGATACATGCATGCTGCGACCCTGTCACTGATACATGCATGCTGCGACCCCTGGATACATGCACGCTGCAACCCTGGGTAGGATGGCTATATACACATGCACGCTGCGACCCAGGTCACTGATACATGCACGCTGCAACCCCTGACACTGATACAGGAACGCTGCGACCCATGTCACTGATACATGCACGCTGCGACCCCTGGATACATGAACGCTGCAACCCTGAGTAGGATGGCTATAGACACATGCACGCTGCGACCCATGTCACTTATCCATGCACACTGCGTCCCATGTCACTGATACATGCACGCTGCGACCCATGTCACTGATACATGAACGCTGCGACCCTGGGTAGGATGGCTATAGACAAATAAACGCTGCGATCCTGTGTCACTGATAGGATGCTATAGACACATGCACGCTGCGACCCTGTATGGTCCGATTATAGGATGTCCATAGACACATGCACACTGCGACCCTGTGGCACTGATAGGATGGCTATAGACACATGCACGCTGCGACCGTGTGTTACTGATAGGATGGCTATAGACACATGCACGCTGCGACCGTGTGTTACTGATAGGATGGCTATAGACACATGCAGCTGCGACCGTGTGTCACTGATAGGATGGCTATAGACACATGCACGCTGCGACCGTGTTTCACTGATACATGCACGCTGCGACCGTGTGTCACTGATAGGATGGCTATAGAAACATGCACGCTGCGACCGTGTTTCACTGATACATGCACGCTGCGACCGTGTGTCACTGATAGGATGGCTATAGAAACATGCACGCTGCGACCGTGTTTCACTGATACATGCATGCTGCGACCGTGTGTCACTGATAAGATGGCTATAGACACATGCACGCTGCGACCCTGTATGGTCCGCTTATAGGATGTCCATAGCAACATGCACGCTGCGACCGTGTGTCACTTATAGTATGGCTATAGTCACATGCAAGCTGCGACCCTGTGTCACTGATAGGATGGGCAGTTCCTAGGCTAAATTTCACTCAGGGTGAGGTGAAGAAATTTCGCCCACCCCCACCCACGGTAACATATTGCGCCACATTGCATCACCATAAACCAAAGCCAAAATATACAAAAAGATTTACCACAATCTGCTACGTATAAAACTACTAAATAATAGTCATACAGTTACCAAATAACACTGCTACACCAACCAGAATCCCAAGACCACTAAGACCACATATCACCAACACACATTGACCTAATAATACCACCACACCATGACCACATAACACCACCATATAGTGACTGAATAATACAAACTGACCATTACTGAGTATAAACCATTATACTACAACCAATATTACCAGCATACAGTGACCATACAGTGTTGGATACCAGCTGTACACAGGCTCTGCAGACATATAAGAGATTACAGTAAAGTTATATCTAGTGACTCACAGGAGACGTCTCTGAAGAGTTGTTCTCTTTCTCTTCTTCTTCTTTTCCATCTGTCCCAGACGCCATGATGACTACTCCCGACTCTTCACTGTAAAATTTACAAAACAAACATCTTAGACTCCTCCCTTTATCAGTGCTTTTCTACCAATTCCTATCTCTATACAAACTCCCCATCTATAGCACCTCATATGGTAGCCATGTAATATGCCCCCTGTAGCCACATAGTAGCCCCCTGTAGCCAGGTAGTAGCCCCCTGTAGACAGTTGATGCCCCTCTGTAGCCAGGTGATGCCCCCCCTGTAGCCAGTAGATGCCTCCCCCTGTAGCCAGTAGATGCCCCCCCCCTGTAGCCAGGTGATGCCCCTCTGGCCAGCAGATGCCCCCCTGTAGCCAGTAGATGCCCCCTGTAGCCAGTGATGCCCACTGTAGCCAGTGATGCCCCCCTGTAGCCAGTGATGCCCCCCTGTAGCCAGTAGATGCCCCCTGTAGCCAGTGATGCCCCCTGTAGCCAGTGATACTCCCTGTAGCCAGTAGATGCCCCCTGTAGCCAGTGATGCCCCCCGGTAGCCAGTAGATGCCCCTGTAGCCAGTAGATGCCCCTCTGTAGCCAGTGATGCCCCCTGTAGCCAGTAGATGCCCCCTGTAGCCAGTAGATGCCCCCCTGTAGCCAGTAGATGCCCCCTGTAGCCAGTGATGCCCCCTGTAGCCAGTGATGCCCCCCTGTAGCCAGTAGATGCCCCCCTGTAGCCAGTGATGCCCCCACTGTAGCCAGTAGATGCCACCTGTAGCCAGTGATGCCCCCTGTAGCCAGTGATGCCCCCCGTAGCCAGTAGATGCCCCCTGTAGCCAGTGATGCCCCCTGTAGCCAGGAGATGCCCCCCCCTGTAGCCAGTGATGCCCCCTGTAGCCAGGAGATGCCCCACCTGTAGCCAGTGATGCCCCCCTGTAGCCAGTGATGCCCCGCTGTAGCCAGTAGATGCCCCCCTGTAGCCAGTGATGCCCCCCTGTAGCCAGTAGATGCCCCCTTTAGCCAGTGATGCCCCCTCCCTGTAGCCAGTAGATGCCCCCCTGTAGCCAGTGTTGCCCGCACTGTAGCCAGTAGATGCGCCGATATATACAGGGGAGGGGGCAGAACGGTAATGATCCGTCCCGCCTCCTCCTTGTGCCAGTAGCTGCTGGCTCTGTGTGACTGTTATAAAACAGCCGCGCAGAGTCAGGGGCGATCCTCCGGGCGGGCGAGGCAGGTGGCGCCCCCCTCGGGTGAGTGGAGCTTCGGCCCCCCGAGCGATCGCCCATCTCGCCCGCCACTAGGAACGGCCCTGCTGATAGGATGCCTATAGACACATGCATGCTGCGACCCTGTGTCACTGATACATGCACGCTGCGACCGTGTGTCACTGATACATGCACGCTGCGACCGCTTGTCACTGATAGGATGGCTATAGACACATGCATGTTGCGACCCTGTGTCACTGATAGGATGGCTATAGACACATGCACTCTGCGACCGTGTGTGTGATCTACTTATAGGATGTCCATAGACACATGCACGCTGCAACCCTTTATGATCCAAGGTGTCACTTATAGGATGTCTATAGACACATGCACACTGCGACCCTGTATGATCCGCTTACAGCGTCGAAATGGCCCACCAGAGGATCGGTGGATCCTCCGGTGGGCCCCTGGTCCGACACAGTGGGGCCCGTGGCCACAGGCAGCCGGGCCCGCACATCATTCCTGGGAACGTTCGGGCCCTCCGTTCCGAGCGCTCGCAGGCATCTCTGTGCGGACACTTAGCTATTCTGCCTAGTAGGCACGCTGGGCCCATGTCACCACGCAGGCGGCGCACAGTGATGTCATAGTGCGCCACCTGTACCGGGCTTCAGTAGGAGAAGCCCGGCAGTGAAGTTGGACCTGCTGCAGCCGCTCGTCTGGGTACGGGAAAAGGTTAGTGGATTTATTATTTTTTCATCTAATGGGGGCAATTTATGTATCTGTGGGCAGCTACCTAGCTACTTGGGGGCAATTTACCTATATGGGGACAGCTACCTGGCTACATGGGGACAGCTACCTGGCTATATGGAGATAGCTACCTCGCTTCATGGAGGCAGCTACCTGGAATACATGGGGGCTATTTATCTGGAATACATGGGGGCTAACTACCTGGCTAATTGGGGGCAAGCTACCTGCTAAATGGGGGCAAACGACCCGGTAAACGGGGGAAACTACCTGCTAAATGGGGGAAAACTACCTGGCTACTTGGGGGCAAACTGCCTGGCTACATGGGGGCTAAATAGCTGGCTACATGATGGCAGCTACCTGGCTACATGGGGGCAAACTACCTGCTAAATGGGGAAAAATTACCTGGCTACTAGGGGGCAAACTACCTGCTAAATGGGGGCAAACTACCTGGCTACTTGGGGGCTAACTACCTGCTAAATGGGGGCAAACTACCTGCTAAATGGGGGCAAGCTACTTGCTAAATGGGGGCAAACTACCTGGCTACTTGGGGGCAAACTACCTGGCTACTTGAGGGCAAGCTACCTGCTAAATGGGGACAAGCTACCTGGCTACTTGGGGGCAAGCTACCTGGCTACTTGGGAGCAAGCTACCTGGCTACTTGGGGGTAAGCTACCTGGCTAAAGGGAGGCAAGCTACCTGGCTAAATGGGGGCAAGATACCTGGCTATCTATGGGCAAGCTACCTGGAGGCAAGCTACCTGGGGAAAACTACCTAGCTACCTGGGGTCAATTTACCTAGATATATGGGGGCTAACTACCTAGCCACCTGGGCATTGCTGCCCTACTCATGAGAGCCATCAACCCCATGCTGATTAGTGTTTCTGTATCTTACAGGTTTCCCCTCTGGACTGTGTCGGACGAGAGTTGTATCCATTTCTTTAAGAAAATGGTCAGTCAGGGTTGGTGTCTGGGAGTGTTTATTTAAATAAAGTGTTTTTGTCTGGTTTCAGTTTATTTTTTACCACCATTTTTTCAGTGTTAGTAATAGTGGTGTCTGACAGACGTCTCTATTACTAGCGCTAGGGCTTGGTGTCAGCCAGTGGTGTTTTGCTGTCACCCCAAGACTGACACAATGTCCCAGCACTAGTAATACAGAGGCGTCTGTCAAACATCTCTATTACTAACACTGGAAAAAAATGGTAAAACAACAAACTGACACAGCACAAAAAACACTTTATTTAAATAAACTCCACCAAATTCCATTGCCATTGTATCAAAGAAATGGATCAAACACTGGTTCAATAAATCCATCAAAGTCCAACTGGGAAATCTGTAGGAAAAACGGAAACACTACAAAAAGCAAAAAGCATAACAGTACGGAATTCAAGGGCCGTTCCTAGAGGCGGGCGATTGCCTGGGGCGCAGAGGCTCCGCTAACCTGAGGGGTGCGCCGCGACCGTCTGCCTCACCCGTCCGGAGGATAGCCCCTGTTTCTGCGCGGCTGTTTTATAACAGTCGTGCAGAGTCAGCAGCCTGCCGGTACAGGGAAGAGGCAGGACGGAACGTTACCCTCCTGCCTTCTCCCCTGTATGTATCATCATCGCAGGGGGCGTACGCCTTTCAGCTGCCGGCCGAGTAGACCCATGGGAGCTGCACGACAGCGTAAGCAGCGTGGTGACGTCACGTCGCTTACACCGCTCAGCAGCTCCGGACCGGGACGCGCGGACCAAGGTGAGTACTTTTTTTAAATTTTATAATTAGCTACAGGGGCATCTACTGGCTACTAGGGGGGCATCTACTGGCTACAGGGGCATCTACTGGCTACAAGGGGGGCATCGACTGGCTACAGGGGGGCATCTACTGGCTACAAGGGGGCATCTACTGGCTACAAGGGGGACATCTACTGGCTACAGGGGCATCACTGGCTACAAGGGGGGCATCTACTGGCTACAGGGGCATCTACTGGCTACAAGGGGAGCATCTGGCTACAAGGGGGCATCTACTGGCTACAAGGGCGGCATCGACTGGCTACAAGGGCATCTACTGGCTACAAGGGGGGTATCACCTGGCTACAGGGGCATCTACTGGCTACAAAGGGGGCATCTACTGGCTATAGGGGCATCTACCTGGCTACAGGGGGGCATCTACTGGCAACAAGGGGGGCATCTACTGGCTACAGGGGAGCATCACCTGGCTACAGGGGAGCATCCCCTGGCTACAGGGGGGCATCTACTGGCTATAGGGGGCTACTACCTGGTTATAGGGGGATACTACCTGGCTATAGGGGCTACAACCTGGCTACAGGGGCTACTACATGGCTACCATATGAGGTGCTGTAGATGGGGAGTTTGTATAGAGATAGGAATTTGTAGAGAAGTGCTGATAAAGTGAGGAGTCTAAGATGTTTGTTTTGTAAATTTTACAGTGAAGAGTCGGGAGTAGTAGTCACGGCGTCTGGGACAGATGGAGAACAAGAAGAAGAGAAAGAGACCAACTCTTCAGAGACGTCTCCTGTGAGTCACTAGATATAACTTTAATGTAATCATTTATGTCTGCAAAGCCTGTGTACAGGGGGTCCATTTTTTTTTTTTATGTATGGTCACTGTATGGAGGTTTTTTGGGTTTTTGTAGTATAAGGGGTTTATATAGTAATGGTCTTTTGTTTTATTTGGTCATATTGTGGTGATAGTGGTCTGGTGTGGTTTTATTTTCGGTCACTGTTGTTGATATGTGGTTTAGTGTCTTGGGGATTCGGTTTTGTGTGCGGTGTTTTTTGGGAAAAATATATAAATTATTTTTTTTTTATAATAGACTTGTGGAATTTTTTTTTTATTTTTAGTTTGGGTTTTGAGGGTGATGCAATGTGTGATTTTGTTATGGAGGAGGGGGGGGATTTCTTAACTTGCCCCGGTGCAAATTTTGAGGAAAAAGGGCCCCCTGAAACTCCATCCCCTGCACCCCCAAAAAGATCATCCTCATGCTGCGGTGAACTCTGGGTGAAAGGGGGAAGGGGTTCGGAATAAACCCGTTGGTTTTGAGGAATCAACCCGAACTGTAGCACAATCTCCGGGGGTAGTATCTGTTCCTCCTAGAGATGGGCCTCTAAGTTATAGTCTATACTTTCTCTCCCACCCCCTGGGAAGTTTTCACAAAGTTGGGAAAAGTTTAAAAATTTCTAGAAAAGTGAAGAATTTTAAGATATATGTTCCCAAAACTGCAAATCTGCAGGGAGGATGTTTGGCCCCGGGGGAGAAGTCAGCATGGTGGTGTGGACCGGATGGAGAAGAAAAAGGAACGGACCCAAATCGTAAGAAAATGTCACCTGTGAGTCATAAATAAACTGACTGTAATCACTTATTGTGTCAAATGTAATGGTTTTTTATTTAGTAAAGGGGTGGTGGTAGTTTCAGTACTATGTGGGCGTGATGTGGTTTTGGTTTACTGAATTTTTGGTCTATTTGCCCTGGGATTCTGATTTTGTAAAGTTATTTGGGTAAGATTCAAGTTATAATGTTATTACATCGGTCTGCATAAATTGAAGCGAGACTGGGCAGGACACCATACAGATGGCGGAGACAGCGAGGCAATGTGGGCCCCTAATATCAACTCCTCTTGTGGGCCCTAGGCATACCAGTCCGACAATGTCCGCTTATAGGATGTTTATAGACACATGCACGCTGCGACCCAGGGGCACCACTGTATTATCCAAGGTGTCACTTATAGAATGTCTATAGAAACATGCACGCTGCAACCCAGGGGCAGCACTGTATGATCCAAGGTGTCACTTATAGAATGTCTATAGAAACATGCACGCTGCAACCCAGGGGCAGCACTGTATGATCCAAGGTGTCACTTATAGGATGTCTATTGACACATGCATGCTGCAACCCCAGGGGCACCACTGTATGATCCAAGGTGTCACGTATAGGATGTCTGTAGACGCATGCTTGCTGCAATCCATGAGCACCAGTGCACTCTATGATCCAATTTGGCACTGGTTTTGGACATGAGTGCTGGCATCAAATGGGCAAAAACTCACTCTTTACCTTTGCTTTGTGCAGCAACTCTCTGAGACCAATAACTTTTTTAATTCTTCCATCTACTGGCGTAAGTCATAGTCTGTTTTTTTTGTGGACTAAAGTGTAGTTTTTTATTTGAACCATTTTGGGAAGCATGTAACTTTTTTATCTCCTTTTATTACTTTTTTTATATTATATTATCATATTTTTTAGGCATGTCAACCGATCAAAAAAAGGCAATTTTGGATTTAAGCACTCACCTGTGGGATAAAAAATGTTGTATTCTAATAAATGTGCAATACCAATTAATTCGAATTTTTTAAACTGTTTTTCTTCATTTTTGGTAAAATGGAAAAGTAGGATTTTTAACTTTTAATTTTTTTTCAATATTTATTTAAAGGTTTTAGGGTACTAAACCACTAAGTGGTGCAACCACTTGTATGTTATTCTGCAGTACTAATCTGTTGCAGTAAAATATACACTAAGAGCTCTCCTAGTAAACCCTGCATCAGGGTCTGTTCATCAGGAAAGATGCAGAAGCAAAGTCAGGAGGAAAAGAAAGTACATCCTCTGAATTCTATGTTTTCACAACATAATAATAAAAACTGGTCCTTAGAAGGTCCAATATGAACTAGGATGAACAACAACTTGTGCTAAATTACACTATTTCATTATCTATTTAACAAACATGAAGCCAAAATAGAATCCCCCATGAATCAATAGCTTGTAGAACCCCTTTTAGTAGTAGGAATGTGAGGAACCGGACAGGGGCACACGACTAGACACCGACAGAATGAGGCCCTGACGACCTTAACAGGTCAGTCCCCATCGAAGAATGTAAGATAAACTAAATAAGTGATACACAAGACGCAGACAGAGCAAACACAGAACATAATCACAGAGGGTCAAACTAGCCAGGTCAGCAACAGTCGGGAGAAGCAGTATACAAAGCTGAGGAATAGTCGGTAACAAAGCCAAAGTCAGATAACAGGTTTAAGCAAGGAAGAGTACAGGCTAGCTACATGCACTAAAGGTAACCAATATAGCAAGCAAGGATGAATGGCGCAGGAATCCTTTTATAAGGAACCAGGGAACACAGACCAGAGGTGATAGGTGGAAGCAACAAACGACTGAGTTGGAATACAAGGCTGTCAATCAAAAAGACTTGCAAGGAAACAAGTTAACTAGTAGAGTGCTGGAGGACACTGACTACGGGCGTTGGCCAGGAATCAATTAACAGTACAGAGCAGGGAATGACAGTGTTCATACTGGTGAACACAAATATAAAGAACTACGTCCGAAACCGCGGTTTTTGTTGCAACGGCCGTGGCTGGCGACTCGAGCTCAAAGCTGGGGGTCTGTCAGGCAGAATCATGACAAGGAACTTAAAGTATTAATTTTCGGTATGACTTTATCACTCTCTCATATTGTTCTGGAGGAATTTTGGCCAATTCTTCTTTATAATGTTGTTTCAATTCATTGAGGTTTGTGGTTATTTATTTAGGCACATGAGGTCCCAACCTTTAATTACGTTGAGGTCTAGACTTTGGGATATTTCATCCTCTTGATTTTTATTTTTCAGCCATTCTGTTGTAGATTTGCTGATATGCTTTGGATCATTGTCCTGTTACATGGCCCAGCTTCAACCAATCGTTAACTGTTGGCAAAATGGCCTCACATTTGACCCTAGAATACTTTGGTAATTAGGAGATTAAATTGTCAACTCAGTTACTGCACGGTGCCCGGGTGCTGTGATGTAAAACGAGCCCAAATTATCACCCACCCATCACCATCCTTAACAGTAATTATAAGATGTTTGTACATTATGGCCAAACATCTCTACATTTTTCCAAAGGACATTGTTCAAGACTTGTTGTAGTTTGTTCACACTGATCTCTGCAAGTTTAAGCACTGCTGCCATATTCTTTTTAGAAAGAAGAGGTTTTCTCCTGGAAACCTCCCAAACAAGGCAAACCTTCCACATTTCTTCAGTCTTTTTCTAATTGTACTCATGAACATTTAACATGCTTACTTAAAGGGGTTGTCTCACTACATTGATTCATCTTACCTCAGTCCTCTTTTCTTGGTTTCACTTTGAATTCAGGGCTGTGTTTACTGGCTTCCACTAGGCTACAGTAGAAGCCAGGTCTGTAGCTATAGCAACCAGCACTGGCAGCCTATCAGGATAGATCAGACAGGTCTGTAGCTATGGCGACCTGAGGAGCTGATGCAGCCCATACAAGAGAGGATATTTCAGAATAGGTAGGATACTGTTAATGGACATATATTTCAAAATGACTTGTTTTTGCAAGATCTTTAGCATAAAAATCAATCCTTGTAGTGAGACAACCCTTTCAAGCCTCTAGATCTAGTGTTTTTTGTTTTGGTTTTTTAATTTCTAAGAGCGTTGCATGGTTTTATATTCATGTAAGACTAGATTTCTGTAGCAGCCACAGCATGGAAAATGTTTGCTTGATCATACCTTTTCCAGCAAAATCGACTGTTTGCCTGGGCAGAAAAGTCAACTGTTCACAGGGATGTTGGGAATACATTTTGAAAGAAGTTGTCTCAATTTTTTCTTCTGTTATTGTCCAATTAGCATGATATCAGGTAGATGCTGATACGCTCCACATAATATGCAGCAAACTGGCCAATGCTGCAAGAAGGCCGTTGATCCCCTAAACCATTGGTCTGCAAAGTGCGGCTCTCCAGCTGTTGGGAAACTACAACTCCCATCATGCATCATTATAATCTACATCAGTGGGCATGATGGGCGTTGTAGTTTCCCAACAGCTGGAGAGCCGCACTTTGCACCAATGCCCAAGGTACTTGGGCACAATTACAATTGTATCATCTAAATAATTGATAGAACGTAGAAATATACATTTTTAGTATTACTGACTTTATGTATACAGTGATCATTGTTGGACATAATGGAGTGCTCTAAGTAAGCCATCTGTGCCGAACATACATATTAAAACAGACATCAGGAATAGTAGCCAGGGATAGTCATACACGGCCTTAGCTTCTGCTCTGCAGCATAAGAAGACATCAGTATAGTAACTGGCCAATAATGGAGCCCTGTTCAAATTTTGCATTGGAGCTCAGAAGCTCTGAGTTACACCTCTGCTGATAACTGTCAATCACAAATGGTAAATGCTACCAACAAACATTATAAAAATTCTCAGAATCACAGAAACTAAACTGGACGGCGAACAGAGCGTGTTAATAATCACAGTGCTTTATTGCCCATCTCAGATTTATGAGAACTAAAAGTTGTACTCAAAGTAGATATATAAATGTTACAAGGCAAGGTAGAAAGCAAACAAGAAAAACTAGTCTGACATAGCAGAGCAGTCCTTGAGGGTAGGTACAGTCACTGGGAACAGGCTGAATAAAATAAACAGTTCTGATCTGATTCTTTGTCTCATGCAGACGATTTCCTGCTTTATGCTCCATTGCTTTACTTATGGCGTAAATGAAAAATGTCTTATAAAATTGGGAAACATTAAATCTCACACATCTTTTCTAGAAATACCATGTCTTGTCAATGAATAAGCAACACAAATGTGACATAAATCCCCCTTTTCTATGCTGAGCTGCAGAACTGGTTCAAGGTGTGTCTGCAGTGTAGGAGCTCACTTTCCCTGAAGGTAATGACAAATTGCCTTTTTACATAAAGTTCTCTTATCTCTCTGGCAATATGTAATTAAAACACCCAATGCTGTTTAGTATCCCAGAAATCAGTGCCCACAGGAATTAACCTAGGGGGCCACATTTGTATGAAAAATGATTAGGCAAAATTTTCACTTTCTTTCCAACGAACCAATCAGAGCGCCCCTTTCTTTTTCAATAGTGTTCTAAAAATGAGGGGGGACTTGATTGGTTGCTATGGGCAACAAAGGATTTTAGACCTAGACAGTTTTTTTACATGTGGCCCTATATCTACCATTCTGTATATGAGCATGTAGAGGTGGGTACAGCAAATATGCAAAATACACCTGGAATGTTTCTTTTCATTGTAACAGGTTAAAACGATGGGTATTGGTGGATCCTCTGTAATCACCACGGGGAAAGAGGTAGCTTTACCGAGCCCCCCAAAAAGACGGAAGGACTTCGCCTGTGGGGAACCTCAATGTTGCTATTTTACCGCAATTTTACCATGATTTTGTGCAGCAATGTACTGTACAGCAATAATTGCTGTGCCCTCCTGCACAAAAAACACATTAAAAAAACGCATAAAAAAACCACACCAAAAAGTGTGAAAGCACCCTAACAGCAATAGATTAGAGGACTGGTGCAGCAGCAGGAACAGTAGTAAGGCAGGGTTAACGCAGGTATACTGGACTAGCAGCGGCCCTACACCAGGGGTCTGTTTAGGGGGGACAAAAAACAAACTGACACGGGCAGCGACAGAAGTTTTAAGCAAGGGGTCACAGGTCATAGGCTTAGTAATTAGGACACTGCTCCTTTAAATTACGGAAGAGTGTCGTGCGCGCCCTAGAGGTGTGTGCAGAGGAAGCCACAGAGGATAGGTGCGCACAGGATGGTGGGCTGGAGCAGGCGCGAAGACAGGCGAGCATGATTTGGTGGCGGTCCCCCCCCGGGGCAGTTCCCAAAGCCCCGAAAACCCTTGTACAGGGGCCCCCCGGTGCAAAAGGGGGCCGGCTGTCGTGCCAGGAGAGGCCCGGCGGGACCGGGAAGTTCTTCAACCGGTTCCACCCCAAATCCTGTGTTTTTCTTGTGGGAAAAGGCGTTGTAGGTTTTAAATTTTTTCCGGGGTTTGGGGTTTTAAAAAACTAAAAAAATAAACGTGACGTTTTTTTCCCCTTTGGGTAAATATTACAATTGATGAAATTGATGGGTAAAAAACCCCCCCCACTGGGTTTTTATGGAGGAAAAAGTTTGTTGTTTTGTAAGAAAATTTTAAATTGTTTTTTAGAAATACTTTTTTTTTGGGGTGAAAAAAAAAGGAGATTTTCCCCAAAATTGGATTTTTGTTTATTATCTTATCTGGGTTTTTAAAACCATTCCATTTTTCATTTTCCTTTTTCTCCATGACCTGTCAAAAAAATTGATTTGGCATGTCGATTTGTACCCCACCCAAAGGGCCCCCGTTACACGGCTTATTTGTCCCGGTTTGGCGCCGTACCCCCCCGGATTTGCGTGCAGTACGGCCCAATCCGTCGGAGTAATTACGTAATCCACTGCTTCATGAGAACAGGGGAAAATCCGTCGCTCTCCCCGCTCGCGAATCCGCGGGGGGGAGAAAAGTGACATCACTTTTATTTTTGGCGTACGCCCCCGTAGATAATGACAGCAGGGGGCCGGGGGAGGGGCACCCGCCCGCCCGGCCCCCCCCCCTTTTCACCCCGGATTTGCGAGCAATCCGGCTCAAAATTTTCGCCGTGAAAAAAGCCGTGTGAACGGGGCCTAATTCGTAACACCCAGCGGACAGATTGGTCATAAATTTCTACCAAGAAAAACAGTAGAACCACCCTTCACAGAGATTTAAGGAAAGATGCTCCAAATTTGATTTTTCACAGATAACAGTATTTAATAAAACAGACATGTCAGGAACACCCACAGTTGCTCTTTAAATGTTTTATATTCCCTTTTTTAAAGGTATTTTAAAACCGGCTATTTTGGACGCATTTGCGCATATTTCGCGGCGTATGCGTTAAATAGGGGGGGGAAAGGCCCCCCAAAATTTGGGAAATCATGCTCTCTAGGGGAACTATGGTTTACCTCCCCCGCCGCGGTACAATACGATCGTTTTTTCGCGCGGGGAGTAAGGACGCGGGGCGAGAAATGCTGTTATGGGGCCGGCGGGCTGTCCCCACCCCACCCCCCATGCCACGGGAGTAACCGTGTTAGAGCCGCAATAATCTGTGAACAACCCTTATTGTCGTATTATTAATATACACTATGGCAAAGGGTTTTTGAACACCTCACTTTTTCCATTTTTTTCATATTCAAAAACTTTATTGAAGATGAAATACACAAACATAGGCAAAACAGAACCCAGGTTCTACAGGATACACAATGCAGCACAAGTGAGCATGTGAAATCACAAAGAAAGGCAATACCAAAGGGTGATGGTCAACAGATTTCGGGACTATGATCTCCTATTGATCTTAAAGTCCAGAAGAATACAGAATCGTATTAATTGATACTATTCAGGACCCAGAGAGTAGCAATATGCACAATGATACATATATCCCTTAGGAAAATTACTCTGACAAAAAGCAACAGCGGAGTAATGTGCCAGAAAAATTGCCAGTGGCACTAGTGCCACAAACGAGGTCTGAAAACTTTTAAAACACAAAAATTTAAAAACCAACCTTGGAGAGATGGACCTCCTAAGATAGATGTATTAAAACAACAAAATAACGATTACGGTCATTCAGATTTCAGCCGTTTTCGAGTTTTTATTAATATGTACAAAGTTAAATGCCTCACGTGTACTTCAAAATGAAAGAAGAGAAGAAATAAGTTAAAATAAATTAAAATAATTATCTTGACTTCAAAGCAGTCACCTCTAGCTGATAAAACAGTCTAACAGTCTTTTTCTATAGTTGCATTCAGATATTGTTCAGACATTTCTTCTTATTGCAGAATTTTCCCAAAATTTAATGATTTGTGGGTTTACTTTGCTTTCACCCTTCTATCCATTTTGTCCCAAAAAACATTCAATGAGATTTAAGTCTGGAGACTGTATTCCTTCTTTAAAGCCTAATGGCTTAATTTTGTCTTTTTGGTCATGTCTACACTGATGGATTTTTGGGTTTTTTTCCCGGATTCAGTATTTAGACCCACAAAACGTGACTGAAACCGTCCCCGTGTCTAAAAAAAAGCACGGATTTTCTATTGTCGGATTTGAAAACCGCCATTTTATTGAAAATGGTCTAGTTTCTAGATTCTAGTTCACTTCGATGTCAGGGCCGGCCGAAATCCAAAATCTAACTTGAAAAGCCACGGTACAGCAATGGTAAGTTACCGTCGGATTTCCGACAGCATTTTACCATTGCCGTGTAAACATAGCCTTAGGTAGTTATGACATAACCCAGAGAAACGTTTTAGATTATTGTCTTGCTGTAATATAGCATCTATGACACACCTTGGTTGTGATACAAATTATGGAATATTTATTACAAATTCAGTAACAATATATAGTGACTTGTAATATACAACAAATGATCACTTAATTGAGTGACTCTCAGTTTTGCATGTTGAGGTAGATGGATACAGATGCTCCTTTTCAGATGTTATGCAGAAAGCAACATTTCGGCTTGGAATAGCCTTCATCAGATGCATTAAGCAGTGGGACATAAGATGTGGGGGAAAGGTTGAGCTAGGCATGCAGCCATCTGAGCCAAGAGGGGGTGAGAGCTCCACTGCTTGATGCATCCCATGAAGTCTATTCAAGCCGAAATGTTGCATCTGCACAGCATCTGAAAACTGGCATCCCTATCTATCTACCTCAGTATGCAAAAACCCAAAAGGGCTATGTATAATTTTGTTTTAAAACACAAGACAATATTGTTACTTAATTTGTAACCAATATTCCATCATTTTTTGCATCACAACCAAGGGTGGTTTATTCCATATTTATCAGTTGTGGATAATCCTTTTTACTAGCACCCTATCCCAATCTTTTGGGGGTGGAACCCTCTTACTTATATGCCCTTTCTGAAAAATTTAAAACTGAAAATTAGGGGTGTACCAAAGTCTATTGCAAGGTGCATCAAAATGCTATGGTAGTCCTTTTTAGTTCAGTGGGCCAATTACCTTGTGTCTGTTACCAATTCTGGATCCAGCTAAAGAGTCTGAGACCATCACGCTTTTTCCTCAATGTTTTAAAATTTTGGGGGGGCCCTGTGTAAAAAATTTCTAGGGCTAAAATCACTATGTGCCCCTAGAAACCAATCAAGCGCCCCTCCATTTATAAGACTCTGGGAAAAAAAGAGAGGGGCGCCTGATGATTGCTTGGGGAAGAAAAAAGAGTTTTAGACCTGGACAGTTTTCTTGCATGTGGCCCTTGGTGTCACACAATGAGGAATCATCCTTTCACCTACTATATGATTTACAAAAACCCTGTGTGATGTACCAAAATTTCATTTTTTGACTCATCAGTCCCCTAAGCCTTCTCCACTCTTTTATTTGGTCATGGGTGCTGCTTGGTGAGGCAAAATCTTTTTTAAATTTTTACTGTACTCAACCCTTTTTAAACCTGAAATAAAGTATCCTCTTCACAACTGAAATTAAAACGTGTTTAGTTTTTGCTGCATTAAACTGTTCTGGAAGACTAGTGAGGCGCCAATCACACAAACCGTCGACTTTCAAATACTTGTCATCTGATTTTGTAGTGGCCTTTGATCTGTCAGACCTTCCTGCCAGAGTTTCTCCCAGTTTTTAAGTGATTTTTGATGATATAAAAAAAAAGGAAAAAATGACGACTGCCCTCTTGGCTTTTTGAAAAGCAATGTCCACACTTGGGAATGAAATCGGGGGCTAGTGGGAAAAGAGTTAAAAGGGTATTTTTTTAAAAATTTTTTTAGGATATAGGACCAAAGCCATTAAGGCTGCACCATTTTTTTTGTGTATTTTGCACCAAAAAAATGTTGCGCCGTATTTCTATGTAAAGAACTGTCGTACACCCCAAAAATAGGCGCATTTTATACCAGGCATGAAAATTTTTAATGCGCCTAAAGTAGGGCACAAATTGCTGCAATGATAAAATAGACGCTTTTTTTGGTATACGCCAAAAATTAGGCCATTTTTGCTATACAAGGGAACCAGACGCCAGATTTTTTAAAAAGGGGAATTTATTTTGGCGCTTATACATCCTTTAACCCCTTTAAGGCCCGGCGTTTTTTTGTTGTTGACCGTTCGTTTTTCCTCCCCCCCCAGAGCAAACTTTTTTATTTTTTCCCCTACATGACACATGAGGGGTTTTATTTTGCGGGACAAGTGTATTTCTAATGGGGTTATCACTATACTATAGAAATACGGGAAAGCAAAAAAAAACCAAATGGGACAAAATTGTGAAAAAAAAAGTTTTTGCCCTGTTTGGGGGGTTTTGCTTTTTTGGGTTTTAAACGCAGTCAATACAATGTGTTATTGTATTCTAAGTTATAGCTCCCGGCAATAAAAAACATGAAGGGTTCCTTATTTTTGGTACCGTAAAAAAAAATTTCCCAAATTTTTTATTTTTTAAATTTGGGGACCATAAATTTTTTTTATAACACCTACGGCGTCAGTGACGGTGCATTTTTTTCGGGGTGAAATGTACTTTTTATCGCTGCAGTTTGGAATCATGCAATTTTTTGATCACTTTTATTTCCCTTTTTTAAGTGACAAAATGACCAAAAAAACACAATTTTGGCGTTTGGAATTTTTTTTCTTCTACGGTGTTCAGCGTACAGGATAAATTAAGTTATATTTTTATAGATCGGACTTTTTCGGACGCGGCAATACCAAATATGTGCATTAGACTGTACCAAAATGGCCGTTTCCCCACTTCCTGTCTGCGGACGGAAGTGGGGCAAAGCAGAACATGGAAGTGACAGGAGCCTTCCCAAGGCTCCCCACTGCCATGTCCAGGGGTCGGATTGCCGCAGGCATGCTGCGACGGTGCCGATCACCCTCAAGATCGGTGCGGGGCACCGATCTTAATTCATTCAGACGGCGCAGCCATCTTTGCCGCGGTGTCTGACGGGTTAAACAGCGCAGGCGGGCGACGCTGCCCGTTCGCGCTGTAACGGCCGGGGGGTTGCGGGGATTAGCCGCTAACACCCGGTGGCTGTGCGGGGGGGTCGCTGAGCGATCCCCCTACAAAGCCCCTTATGGACCCTGGGACGTACTCATACGTTCAGGGTCCTTAAGGGGTTAATGCGCCTTTAAGCGGCCGTGGAAGCGCCTCTTTTATGACATGTGAGTAAGTACAAATACAAGTTACTGTAAATTAATTCCATACAAAATACAGTGAGAAGGATATGTAGTCTGGGACAATGTGATCTATCTAGATGTTTTGGTTGGCTTAGCAACATTTTTCAATAGATCACTGTGGAGGACGAAAAAAACTGAGATATGTAGGTGAAAGAGTGAACATGATGCAAGAGGAGAGGAGATAAAGGGAAAAACAATATGTATGGAGAGAAGGTTCAGGGTAAAAAAAGAGGAGAGAAGAGGGGGGAGAGCAAAGCAGGAAAAATGAAGAAGAGGGGAAAATAAAGAAGAAAGAAAAGAGGATGGGAGAAGAGGAGAGAAGTAGCGTGGAAAAATGAGAACAGAAAAGTATGGAGGAATGAAAGTCATGAGGGAAAAGCAGAGGGCCAAAATGGGGGAAAAATGTTAAAAGACAGAGAAATATATCTGGGAAGTCGAAGAGGGGATATAAAAATGTGTAATAGAAATGGGCTGGAAACAAAGTATCAAGATAAAAGAATAAAGGTAAATGCTTACCATGACGTGCCGAGACTATCAGTCCAGTATGGAATAAGATGGTAGCCAAAAAAGGAAAGGGGCCAGATATGCTACAACAGTGGTAGGGAGAAAAAGGAGAGGTACAACGGATAAATGGTAAGGTAAATGTAATAAAGTAAGGGAGGAATAGAAAGAAAAGGGGGATAAGGTGCTTACCACTAGTAAACCGTCTTATGGAGAACCTGTAGGAAAAAGGTAAGTATGATGAAAGGAATCTGTATGATATATGTATCCACTGGAAGGTATAAGTGCTTAAAGCAAGGATAAGGTACATATGGTACATATCGAAAGCAGAGGAAATAATGCATGCAGCAAGAGAATTGCCGGTGATATTGATGGTCTAGAGTGTGGCGTGGTGTGCAGCATTATGAGGAGAAAAATGTGCATGTGCGGTGGTAAAAGACCGTAAGGAGAAGGAAGTCTAGTGCGCAGGTGCCGGGAGCTTTAACAGTGCGTGTGCACCGGCAAACAATACGGAGTGCTGGCATCTGTTATCAATAGAGCGCTGTAGTGGCAGTCTTTATGTTATATAGTGTGTAGAGGTATAAGGGAAATGGAAACAATGAAAATAGCCAGGACAAACTATAATATAAGATAGGAATTAAGTATCAGAGTGCATGTGAATATATGGGAGTACATACCTCACCCATGGTCCCCAACTGTAGGCGTATACCTGTTAGCGAGTCTGTAGACAAAATATGAATCATGTCAGTTTAAAAAATGTTTACAAGAAATGAAACATTGGTTATATACATATTTACATGACTGGAAATACACATAAAGGGACTAGATCCAATGAATATTATAAATAGATATAAATAGATATAAATAGACGGAAGAAAAGAACAATCAGTCATACATTGAAGAGGTATATTGAAAAAATGGAAAAACAAATGTTACAAGTCACGGTGTATTCGATCTAGTACATGTGATAAAATATGAGAACAAGATATAAAATGGGATATATAGGATTCTTTAAGAAAAATCTTTAAGAAAAAATTTAGTCGCACTCCCTATTTAAATCGCCCAGATATAAACTTGTCCGTTTTTTGTGGTGAGATGTGGTTGCCACCTCGCCGTGGCCGGGGCATCTGTTCCAGTACCTGAAAACACAGTTGGCTAATTTGGCGATTGGCCTGTGGAAAATGAGTAGAGAGGGGGAGCCAATCCTTATTGCATCGGATGGTAGACTTATGAGATGATAGGCGATCCTTGATGCGCCGAGTGGTTTCACCCACGTACCCAAGGCCGCAAGGAATTTTGATCATATAGACCACAAATGAGGAGTCGCATGTGAAGTGACCCTTTACTTTAATGGGTAAACCACTTAATGGGTGCTGAACCACTCCTCCCTTAGTGATGTTAGTACAGTGGAGACAGGGAAATGTACCAAACTAGGGTGTGGAGAGTGTGGTCTGAAGAGTTAATTTCTTTGATGTGCCAATGTCCGCACGTACCAACAGATTCTTTACATTCTTTGCTCATTTATAACAGATCCGTACAGGTGTATAAAAATCAGGGATATCGTGATAGCGTGAATGGAGTAGGTTCTAATGTTTTCGGACACATTGGTGTATCTTAGGCATCAATGAATAATAGGTATTAACAAAATACTCCACGTGAGGAGAAAAGGTTGATACAGCAAAACTGGGCTTGAATCCGTTAAAATCCCAAAAATTTTTTGGTTTTGCAAAAAAAACCCCAATTGCGACCAAAAACAAGGGCTTCCCCCAATAAAAGTAACCCCAAAGGGCAAACGCGTTTGGGGGGCGAAAAAAAACCCTTAGTCATAACATCGAATACATGTAAAAAAAATCCTTTATATACATACTGTATACGAGTCACTGACTATTACCTAAAAGGGCAATATAGAGATTTGCATATAACAAAAAAATCACTGAAAAAGACTAAGCAAAACCACAAACAAAATATAAATTTAATACTCCTACTAAAAAAACAAAAAAAACCCATCCCCATAAATCCCATAGTGAAACTAACATTTTTACTATATGGTTTAAAGGGCCCTTTTTTAGGATTCATTTTATAACCCCAAAAAAAAAATAAATCTGCCTATCAAGTCAGTAAACGTCCCGATAAGGGCGGCCCAACGTTAGAAACTACCCTACTCTTATTCACGGGTTTTTGTTAAAAAGATCCAAAAAGGGTTGGGGGAATTGGCATACCCCAATACTCAATCTATGCAAAAAATTTTGCAATTAAGTAAAACTCCCTACCAACGATCATATATATATTTTTTTACACCCCCAAATCACATGCTAAATTATGTCCATATGACCAGTAACTTAAATATCAAACCCCTGTATTCCACATATACACCGCCCAAAACTATTCATTAATATAAACCCAGACCCCCGATTCAATTTCATAACGAATTACAACCTGATCTTCAAATTTTATTTTTTCCGACCGTTTTTCCCCTCCTCTTTAAACCATCAATAAATCCGGGGTCATCAGGGGTTTAATCAGCTTTAATAGCTGTCGACTTCAATAGCCTTGTCAGGTACCGGCAGAGGTAAAAGATGTCTCACCATATGCAATGTTATGGCTCATCTCCCTTAAAATACCCCCAACATCCAAAATTCGCGCTGCTTTTGGCGTCTATACCCCCCCCGCCTGTCCGGAAGTGGCGCGTCACCCAAAGGGGAAACCTTTCAGATCCTCGGTCTCAGCGTACATGTAGTTTCACTGCGCAAGTACGGAAGTGCGCGCTTCCCTAGAAACCCCCAAACTAATCATGGGTAATACGGGGGGTATAACGGAAAATTTGGTTATTGATGACCCCCAAAACC
>JAODAL010011525.1:0-99617 GCA_025379985.1 Phyllomedusa bahiana
GCCCTTAGCCAAGTAATTGCACCATAGCCGGGTTTATATTGCCCCCTGTAGCTGGTTACTGCCCTTTAGGCAGTAAAATGCTCCTTGTAGTCAGGTTATTACCCCCCTGTACCCAGGTTACTGCCCCCCTTAGCCAGTAATTATGCCCCCATAGCCACATATATGCCCCTGTGCAGAAATGCTTTCTGTAGCCAGTGAATTGTCCCGGTAGCCAGTGATAGGGCCACTCTGTAGCCAGTTGATGCCCCCCTTGTAGCCAGTGATATGCCCCCTGTAGCCAGTGATATGCCCCCTGTAGCCAGTGATATGCCCCCCTGTAGCCAGTGATATGCCCCCCTGTAGCCAGTGATACCCCCCCCTGTAGCCAGTGATATGCCCCCTTTTAGCCGTAATATGCCCCCTGTTGCCAGTGATTTTGCCCCTCTGTAGCCAGTGATATGCCCCCCCTGTAGCCAGTGATACTCCCCTGTAGCCAGTGATATGCCCCTCTGTAGCCAGTGATATGCCCCCGGTAGCCAGTGATATGCCCCTCTGTAGCCAGTAATATTCCCCCTTAGCCACATATGCCCCCTGTAGCCAGTGATATGCCCCTGTAGCCAGTGATATGCCCCTCTGTACCCCGTGATATGCCCCCTGTAGCCAGGATATCCCCCTCTGTACCCAGTGATATGCCCGCTGTATCCATTGATATGCCCCCTGTAGCCAGTGATATGCCCCCTTACCTAATAAAAATAAAATAAAAAAACCTACTCACCTCAGCACGGTCCACGCGTCCAGGTCCTGCAGCTTGAGAACGGTGTAAGCAGTGTGATGTCATCATGCTACTTACGCCGTCTTGCGGGGCCCGAGACCTCCTCGGCCAGCAGAGCTGCCAGCTTAGAGGATCCCAGCGTCGAAGGGGGGTGATGAAAGCGGCGTGTCACGCCCCCTGCGACGCTGATGTGTATGTACAGTGCTTAACAAGCGCTGTACATACAGGGGAGAAGACAGGACGGGAACGTTCCATCCTGCCTCCTCCCCGACTCTGACTGCGCGGCCGCTGTGAAACAGCCGTGCAGTCAGAGATCGGCGGGCGCCGCCCACACCAAGGAACGCTCCAGGCCCACGGCAGCGGCCTGGAGCCGCCGAGATTCGGGGCACAGGCAGATTTATTCGAGGCTCGTGCCCCGAATGAATCTGCCTGGCGACGCCCCTGTAAACAGCATATACTGTACATCTTTGGTAGAGGCAGAAAGAAAGAGGGAAAAAGCAAGAAACAGAGTATAAGAGACATGTACAATACCGGGAGGTTGGGCCCCCAGAACGAAATTCCACTGGTAGGCCCACCCACGTCCGACACTGAACAGGATAATAAATTTTACTTACCTATAAACTGTTAAAAGTATGAAAATGGCTTAAAACATACATATATACGCAATGCATATATTGATAATTCACTGTAACGCGTTAATGTCAAAGCTCCATGCAATTTCCCTAAATTTAGGTCAGCAAGTAGTATGGGAAAACAGCTAAAGGTGCAATTCTCTACTTTGTTGTCACTATAAACCCGTGATTTAGTTCTCGTTGTGCCAGTTTCCAAATTAATATCAGAATGGACATATGTGCATTATGATGGAAAATTGATGCCTGCCATCAAGTTGATTCAAATGTAAAATTATCCACGTTACGCAAGCAGCAACCATTATATTCTTTGTATTGTTGGTGGTGTCTGGGGACATCTTAATGGTCCTACAAGAGTCTTGGAATTAAGTTATGGAATGTTACAGTAACCATCTCAATCACCATACATATAAAAACCAATGTGTAGTAACAGTGATTAGATATTGGAGGGACAAAAACAAACCAATAAGAGAATAGGTAGGCTGAATAACCCATAAACAGTAACAATAATGAATAAATTCTTCTTGAGTCTGTTTGGAAATTATAAACACTTTCATTTAAGACTCTGTATAATTTTACTAACAACTTTATGCTATAAAGTACCTCAAAATTAAAAGGCATGTTTAACTCCTTAACGACCGCCCACCGTCTTTTGACGGCGGGCATTTCAGGTCGTTCGTCTGCAGCGACGTCTTTAGATGTCGCTGCAGACATCGGGGTTTGCATCCCAGAGCATGTCCTGCAGGCATCGGGGAGCGGAGGAAACCTCCACAACCCGGTGCTTTAACCCTTTGATTGCAGCGGTGCGTTACCGCACGCATCAAAGGTTTCCCCTGCTCTGTCGGGTGATCGGAACGCACCGGTCACCCGACAGAGCTCAGGGACCGGCTGCACAGTCAGCTCTGGGCACCTAGCGTGGCCCCAGAGCTGTCTGTGTATGAAGCCAGTGTTTAGGACGAACTGTGTGCTGTCCTGATCACAGCCTGTGTCAAACTGACACAGATTAGCATGTATTAGCATATATGAATATGCTAATACATTACTAAGTGTAAAAAAAAAATTTTAAAAAATGTTAAACAGTTCTCCCTTCATGGGAGTCAAAAAAACGTTTAAAAAAAAAAAAAAAACATAAAAAGTGTAAATAAAAAGAATAAAAAAAATAAAAAAATAAATATTTAATAAAAAATAATTGTACATAAATTACACGCACAAAAAAACCTACACATATTTGGTATCCACACGATAATAACCTGTAGAATTAATCTAACAAAGTTATTAAGTGTGAAAGTGGAATGGTGTAAAAAAAAAAAATTAAACCACCTCCCCCCAATTTTTTTTTAAATAAAAAAAAAATACTGCAATTATTTATAAGTGTACTTAAACTATTCCCCCATAAAGTACAACTTGTCTCGAATAAAACGAGGCCTCATACAGCTGCGTCATTGAAAAAATAAAAAAGTTACAACTGTCTAAACACAAGGAGGCCAAAAATAACAAAATGTTCTGGTCATTAACTACTTTTCAGGCGTTCGGCTTAAGGGGTTAATTATGTTTAAAGCATATATCAACCAGAGGAAAAAGACTCACTGCTAGATAATTCAGCAAACAAGAGCAGGTGGATAATGACAAGTGCACAGTTGGTGGAGATTCACATACAGGTTCACTCCAGAAAAGAGAGAGTAATAGAGATAACTTAGCCTGTCACAAAATCTTCCACTTAACCTCACCCTACCACTGTCCCGAAAACTGACCTTAAAGCCTTCCCTTACAAATGTCCCTAGGCTATAACTGACCCTAAGCCCGTGTTCAGACGGCTTATTCAAGCCGTAAATGCGCTCGCAATTCCGGATTGAATAAGGGGCGGGAGCGAGGACGCGGCCCGCCGGCCCCATAGACTTACATCATCCACGGCGCGTATTGCGCCTAGATAATGTGCAGGTCACTTTCTCCCCGCCCGGCGGATTCGCCGAGTGAGGAGAGACGGAATCCACTGTTCTCTATGAGAACTGTGGATTACCGTAATTACTGCGACGGATTGGCGCCGTACTGCAGTGCAAATCCGCCGCGCAGTATGGCCCCAATCCGCGGCGAAATAGGCCGTGTGAACGGCCCCTAATACAGATAACAGCTTTAGGACCCAGTAACACCAAGCAGAACCTAGACAAACACCAAATTGATATTCTCATGGACTACAAACTCTAGAATTTGGCCAATTGGAACTTTGACAAAAAACAAGAACTTGACACAACAGAACTAGAAAATAGATTTAAAAAATCAATAATCTGACATATTTGACACAGAAATAAACAGGAGTTTATTGCATACGCTGCAATCAGAACACCAGACTCAAATGAGCGTTATAGAGACTAGAAGGATCCTGAGCAGCTTCCATGTAACTACAAACACAGACAGCAGAAGACAGACATAACATAGAAACTTCTGCTGATTTAATAAGCAGGAGAGGATGAAATGGCAGGAGAGTTCCTGCCATTTGTAACACATTGATACTTAGCTTCAGATTTGATACAGTAGCTAGCATGGCTGGAAACAGGTTGTACTGCAAATATCACCATGCATTCAACAACTGGAGATACTATTAAAGTATTGTGAAAAAAAGATCCATTGGATATTAAATAGGAATAGCTGACATAATGTTATTACTGTTTTACTCTGATACCTTACTTTACCTACTTTCTTCCAGACAGTAATGCAACTGTTCCTTTCCCAGATGCATAGATAAAACCTTGTTTGAAAACATTTGTAATCAGTTGGACCAGATTTGTACCATTATGCTTTAAATTTGGTTAACTTCTCTTGCTAAAAGCCACCAGCCCAAATTTCCCATTTCCAAATTGGCTGCAGCAGACATATGCCCCTTGTCAAGAGGAAGTAAGTAGTAGAGTCTGGCAGACAGGCATTGGGAGACATAACTTATTTAATTGTGTATAGCTTATTTTATAACATTCTACGGTGTATTGAATAGTGATGAGCGATTCAGCCAATAATTTGCTTCGAGTCCATTCCAGCTTTTGGGGAATCATCTCGCCTATTTTCGATCCTCGATTGCGATTAATCTCCGATTCTCATTAAAGTCCTATTAAAGTTCCATTCAAGTCTATTAAAGTCTAAAGTCAGACTGTGGTGGCCGCTAGCAATGCATAAATAAAATTGGGTGCTATTTCACCGTGGTTTGAGATGAGAAATATGAGTAATATAAATACTGACGTGCACCCCACAACACAGGGACACCCGTAACTCAGACTGTGGTGGCCGCTAGGAATGCAGAAATAAAATATGGGGCTATTTCACAGTGGCTTGAAAGGAGAAATATGCCTGATGCAGGATCTGCCCCCCCCCCCCCCAAACCAGGCCTCCCCCATACCCCCGCAGCAATACAGTTCAGGGCACTGGAGCTGTTTCCAAATCTCTAACTAATACTAGCTAGAATTCTCTAATCTTGCTGTACGCTCAGCTAACTAATCTATTAAGGACCCTTTCAGTAGTAAAAACGCTGGGAAATAGTCTGTACTAGCTTTAAAAAAAGCTGAGCAGAGACAGCTAACCATTCTGTTCGCTGTGTGGAAGCTAATGCTGCTGAGCAGGAAGTGCAGTGATAAAACGAGATCATGTGATTTCAGCAGCCAATGAGATCCCTACACACCCCACTGGTGACGTTCTTCACCCCACCCTGTGCTCTGCGCTGATTGGCTGGCCACCAAAATTACAGGAAGCGCAGAAAATGGCGCGATTGGAATCCTCGATGGCGATTATTGATAAGGTTTTTTACGGAAAATAATCTCTTCATCGCGGAACTAAGATTTTAGTGAAAATCTGGGAGATTTAAACTTTTTTCGATTTTATCGCTCAACACTAGTATTGAAAAGATTTAAAAAAGCCAGAAAAGCTCTTTAAAAGGACACTTCCATAAGAAAAGAGTATTTTTGTTAAAATCAATACTCGTGTAAATCTTTATTTTTTTTTAATTTTTGTAAGTATTTTTTTTTTATTACAGCAGTTCTATGCAATTTAAAATTACCTATAAAATTTTGCTCCTCTATAATTATGATAAAAGAGAGATAAAACTCCTGAATGGCAGGGCAGACTAATCACAGTTTACTGTTGGTGCTGCAAGAAATGGTTACTTGCATGTAGTCTCTGTACAGAGCTAGATAAGGTTTAAACTAGACTGACAGGACAATGACAAGAGCAATACATAAAAGAATAATGGAGGGGGGTTCCAGCTTTCTTCACACTGCTCAGGTCCTGCTGATCCTCACTGCCATGCACATAGATGGGGAGGCAGAGAGACAAACCAGGAAGTAATGTACATAGGGGAACTTTTACAAATTCTAAAAAAAAACACCCAATTTGTAAAAAAATAAATACTTGTAAGGGGATGGTCACACAGCATTTTTAGATGCTCGTCTGGATCCGTGCTTTGGACCAAAAACGGACCCAAACATGCATCTAACAATGTGCAGTGTGATTTACATTAGTTTCGATGTATGTCTGAACGCCGATGCGTGTTTTACATGTGTCTTTCTGATGTGTCTTTCGGATCCATTCAAAGAAGTGACATGTCAACTCTTGATCTATTTTACACAGCAGTCACCTTATTTAAAACTGGGTGTGTTTATGCTGCACAGAAACATGCACCACACTTTGGGTACATCTTTGGATACATTTTACGCAGCACTTTTCAATCAGTTTTTTGGATTGAAAAAAGAACTGAAAAACGCCACGTGAACATACCTTAATAGTCAAATATTTTTTTTAATCATGTACTTTGTTATTGAATTTTTAATAAAAAAAAGAACATACAGTACATTCCACAACATTCACCTCCATCCCATATCCATCCCCCATCTCATACCTATATAAGTAGAAAAATAAAAAATAACATTACAATTGTCACAGTACATATATCTACTATGCACTTTAGATATCATAGATAAGAATATCCAGAAATACCCCAATTCCTCATAATGTTGCATGTCAGCTAAATCAATAAAAATAAAAAAAAATATTATCTAAATATAATAATCAAATGCACAAAAAAGTGGGGCGTATGTTAGATAGATCAAAACAGACAGAGACATCACCATACCCCTATAATAGTCACAAATTGCTCGTCAATACGTAATAATTCCAGCTGTGAAAGTGATTGCTGCTATAAGGGTATGAATAGGAATACATGTGGTAATCATCCAACAATTACAATAATTTTCAACAAAACATTGAGCTTAGAAAATAAAGAAAAACTGGATAAATAAATCAAATACATTGAAAATATGTTTGTAAAAAAGAGCATGACTTATGCTAAACATGCATTTTTATATGAATGTGTACATTTCACAGTGTCCCAAAAAATAAAACATTGATGCCTACGTCTCATAAATATGCTATGCAATGCATAGACCTGCAGCAGAGGTCTCATGCAATATGCTTGCCTTTGGTGGTTAGGTTCAGTTTTGTGCATTCTATCAATTTACTGTTATGTAAAATTAACAAGGACTTGTCAGCATATTACTTACCGTATTTCAATTGATCTAATTTGTATCTAGAGCACTGTGTACTAACTAAAAACAATAGGAAGTGGCTGCCCAGGTTCAAGGCTAACATTAATTGGTGTTAAGACTGAACAACCCTGGATAGTTATAGTTGAAACCAGAAGTTTACATAAACTATATAAAAAGACACATATGCATGTTTTTCTCACTATCTGACATGAAATCAGAATAAACCTTACCCGTTTTAGGTCAATTAGGAACCAAAATTATTTATATTTGCCAAATACCAGAATAATGAGAGAGGAACTTTTTAAGGCATTTTCATTACTTTCTGCAAAGCCAAAGGTTTACATACATTTAATTAGTATTTGGCAGCATTACCATTAGGCCTCGTTCACACGGCTTATTTCAGAACGTATTTACAACGGATTTCCGATGTAAATACGTTATGAAATCAGTTGAAAATCAGTTGCAAATAAGTGCCACTAAGTGTGGCACGTATTTGTAACTGATTTCCCGACGGATTCACCATCTACAATCATTGTAGGTGGTGAATCCGTCCGGAAATAATTGACATGTGAATTGTTTTTCCGTCCGGATTGCCGTCGTCAATCCGCGGCGGCAATCCGGAACGGAATTATGCGTCGTGTGAACGACGAGCCGTATTTTCTATTGAAATCAATAGAAAATAGGCTGTGACTTATTTCGGACGGATTTGCCGACGGATTGACGATCGTCAATCCGTCGGCAAATACGCGGCGAAATAAGCCGTGTGAACGAGGCCTTAAACTCTATGACTTCGGTTAAACGTTTTGGATATCCTTCCACAAGCTTCTCACAATAGTTGGTAGGAATTTTGGCCCATTCCTCCTGACAGAACTGGTGTAACTGAGCCATGTTTGTAGGTCACCTTGCTCACACCTGCCTTTTCAGTTTTACCAATAAATTTTCAATAGGCTTGAGATCAAGGCTTTGTGATGGCCCCTCCAAAAGATTGACTTGGTTATCCTTAAGCCACTTTGTAACTAGTTTGGCAGTATGCTTCGTGTCATTGTCCATTTGGAAGACCCATTTCCGCCCAAGCTTTAACTTCCTGGCTGATGTTTTGAGATGTTGTTTCAGTATTGCCATATAACCTTCTTTCCTCATGATGCCATCTATTTTGTGAAGTGCACCAGTCCCTCCTGCAGCAAAACAACCCCACAACATGATGCTGCCACCCCATGTTTCATAGTTGGGATGGTGTTTTTAGGCTTCCAAGCTTCTTCCTTTTTTCCAAATGTAATGATGATCATTATGATCAAACAGTGCAATTTTAGTTTCATCAGACCACAGAAAATGTCTCCAAAAATGTAGGTGTTTGTTCCTGTGTGCATTTGAAAACATTAATCTGGTTTTTATATGTTTCTTTTGGAGTAATGGCTTCTTCCTAGCAGAGTGGCCTTTCAGCCCATGTTGATACAGTACTTGTTTCACTGTGGATAATGACACAATCTTACCAGCTTCCGCCAGCATCTTCACAAGGTCTTTTGCTTTTGTGTTCATATCACATGTCGCACCAAAGCATGTTCATCTCTGAGACACACAACCCGTCTCCTTGCTGAATGGTATGATGGCTGGACATGCCCATCTTGTTTGTACTTGCGTATAATTGTTTGTACATATAAACAAGGCACCTTCAGGTATCTGGAAATTGTATCCAAGGATGATCCAGACTTGTGCAAGTCCACAATTCTCTTCCTGACATCTTGGCTGATTTCTTTCCACACAGAAACTTTCAGGATACGTTCGTCTGGGCAGTCTCCCACCTGTTTAGCACAACAATCTGCGAGGGTTAATAAATCTAGACTGGGACCACACCCTGGGAGAGTTGCTGCTCCTGAGCTAAGAGTGACAGCTCTCAGGACCAATCGGAGGGCCCGGATGCCGCACCAATCAGCTGCGGGGGCAGTGTCCAGGCAGACCTCTTAAACCTCCTCATTCCCTCCAGGCTTTGCCTGACAAAGGTTTCCCCTAGTGTTCCCTGTGCTTTTGTGATTGGTTTCCCTTGTATCTTGACCTCGGCTTGCCTTTGACTCCGTTTCTGCTCTCCGTTTATGTACCGTGCTCCCACACGTATTTTGACCTCGGCTTGTTTCCTGTTTACTCTCCTGGTTTCTGATTTTGGCTATTACGTTCCTGACTGTTACCAAACTGGACTGTTTGACACTGAGCTTCCCTGACGGCCCTGCACTTAGCATAGTAGGGACTGTCGTCCAGTTGGGGTCTGCCGCCTAGGACAGCACGCCAAGTAGGCAGGGACAGTGGGCTGGGTGGCAGTAAGGGCCAACTGCACCTCCTCTGACGTGACAGAAACAATGTGTTTCTAGTGTGCATTACAAAAGACATCCTCAGGTGTGTCTCTAATTAACTCAGATGTTGCTAATAAAACAGAAGCTTCCAAAGACCTGACATCATCATATGGGCTGTCCCAAATTGTTTAACAGCATAGCAATCCTAGCGTGTGTAAATGTCTGACTTTGTAGAAAGTAATAAAAATGCCTTAAAAACTTCTCTCTCTCATTTTTCTGTCATTTGGCAAATATAAATAATATTGATAATCTTAACTGATTTAAAACGGGTAAGGTACATTCTGATTTCATGCCAGATAGTGAGAAAAACATGCATATGTGCCTTTTTTATATATATAGTGTATGTAAACTTCTGGTTTCAACTGTACTGTAATAGCAGTGTGTTTCAAACAAATGAGAAAAAGCTCAATCATCATAATAGCATTTATTTCCATATACATAAAGGCACTGGGAGCACTGCACATTCACATCCAAATGAAAACATGATCGAAATATCAAATTATAAACCAAAAATGAAGAAAATGTAATAAGTGGCTGTTCAAAAAAACAGCAGTGTATGAATTTTCATTGTCCAACTCGAATATTTATAGTATAAACTGAAATTTGTTGCCAGACTTAGCTTTTCTGTATACCACTGAACTAATATTTAGTTGTGTAAGCTATATTTCTGAGGACTGCTTTACATTTTTGTTGCATGGAGTCAACCAACATCTGACACCTGAAAACAGGTATTCCAGCCCCAGTAGAATGTAAAAAAATCCCAGATTATTTGCATTTTTAGGTTTTGCATCAAGAAACTTATTTTTGATGTCACTCCACAAATGTTCAATCGGATTGAGGTTTGGGGATTGGGCTGGTCACTTCATAATATCAATCTTGTTGGTATAGAACCAGGATGTTGCCCGCTTGCTGGTATGTTTGGTCATTGTCCTGTGGAAATACCTACTTTAAGGGCATGTTTTATTCAGGAAAAGGCAACATGACCTCTTCCAGTATTTTTATATATTCAAACCGTTCCATGGTGCCTGGTATGCAATAAATGGGCCTAACTCCAGAGTATGAGAAACATCCCAAAACCATTATGCTTGCAACACCATGCTTTTGTAACGGCCGCTGGAGAAGACGGTAACAACTGCTGGTGTGTCGATCTACTGGACCACTGCAAGCGGTGCTAAAAGCCACATCAGGGAGCGGAGTCTAAGGGGCCCCTGGTTTTCTCCTGAGTCCGCCCCAAGGTGGGTTGGGCTTGCTGCAGCAAGAGACCCCCAGGTCACTACTCCTGACGCATATTGTGGTGGTGGTGTCCAAGGTGCAGCGAGGTGTAGAATCGGTAGACAAACTCATAGTTGGAGACAGGCATAGGGGTCAGGGTGGGCAGCAGGCAAAGGTAGTCAGTGGACGAAGGCAAAGGGTCAGATACACGGAAAATTAGGAACACACGAGACTGCTTTCTCTAAGGCTAAGGCACCCTAGATCTGGCAGGGAGGAAAAGGAGTGGCCAGAACATGTAAGGTCTGCGCCTGGAAATCATTCAATTACCGAGACACTGGCTCTTTAAATTTCCCAGAAATAATGCATGCGCACCATAGGGAGCAGAGATGCGCATGCTGGCAGAGATGAGCAGGGAAGCAGGAGCGTGGAGAGGTATAGGACCGAAACATGAGTGTGCCTACAGCCCAACGTGCTGGTCGTGATGCCACTCATCCCCAGCAGCAATGTCAGTGTGCGGGGACCTGACTTGCAGGCAGCAGGGCAACTCATGACAATTTTATAGTCTTCACAGTGCACTGTGGCTTGAATTTAGTGCTTATGAGTCGTCTGACAAATTGTCTATTGCTTTTAGACCCAATGAGAATAATCTTGCTCTCATCTGTCCATAGAATGTTGCACCACTTCTCTTTAGGCCAGTCAATGTGATCTTTGGCAAATTGTAAACTTGTAAAGACGTATTTTCCTCAGCAATGGTACTTCCCGAAGGTTTCTAGAAAAATTGTTTGGCTCCACGTAGACACCTTCTGATTGCTGCAGTACTCACAGATAGCTGAAGATCTTCTCTGAGCTCCCTGGAGTTCATCAATGGATGCTTCTTTGCAATTCTTGTTATTCTATGATCTAGTCTGATGATAGTATTCCTTTTCCTGCCATGTGTTTCTGATTTTAAATTTTAAAGCATTGCAGATCTTTTTAGCTAATCAGCCAATTATTTTCTGCACTTCTTGATATGTTCTGCCCTCTCCAATAAACTTCTTGATCAAAGTTCTTTTTCCTTTGGTACAATGTCTGGAACGACCCTTTGTACTCACTGAAATTGGGCTAAAAGCAGTAGGTACAACACTGGCATTCCCCCTTCATTAAATAAGGACCATAATTGATACCTGTTTCTTAGCAGAATGAATGACCCCACTAATTGAATAGCAAACTGCTATTTATTTCAGCACCCCCTTCATTAAATGGGTCAGTTACACCAAATAAGCAGCGTGCATTTCATAACTGTTGATTCTGTTGGTTGTCCATTACTCAGCTACACCTACTCATGAGTTTTTTACCATGTTGTATTATGTTTTCAGACAAAAACAGTAATTAAACACATTACTGATGTTAGACTGCTATTATTTTGCACATAACTGTATATGTGACAAAGATAGATGGGACCTCCTTGTCTCATTAACCTTCTGACCGCCTTCCAATATAACTTTTTTATTTTTCCATCTTCATGGCTGTATGAGGGCTTCTTTTATGTGTGACAAGTTGTATGTTATAAGGGTATCATTTATTGTATCATATCATGTACTGAAAATGCAAAGCAAAACATTTTTCAGGCAGTATTGGAAAAAAACAAATTGTGCCATTTTTGGAGGGGTTTGTTTTTATAGAGTTTAGTAGGTGATATAAATGACTTGTCATCTTTATTGTGCAGGTTGGTACAATTCTGACAATACCACATTTATATAAAGTTCATTATATTTTACTACTTAAAAAAACAAAACTCTGTGTGAGGTTCCTCTTTTGGCAGGCTGAAGTATAGTTGTTACTAGTACAATTTTGGGAAACATCCAACTTTTTGATAATTATTTATTCTAATTTTCTGCAACAAAAAATGCGGCTTTGGTGTTCATTCCTTGGAAAAAATTAATTTATATGTTAATATATCAGACTTTTACAGATGCAGAGATTCAAATTAATTTTACCATTTTAATTTTTTATTTGTAAAATTTTAAACTTTTTTTTTTTTTTTTTTTAAATATTAAAAAAACTTTTAATATATATTTTTTATATATGCTTGCCCACCAGGGGGCATAATTGCTTGCACATAATATTATATTGCAGAATAGAGTACAATAATGGCTCTCCTGTTATACCTGTCACGGATGCCCCTGCGACCCTCGTCCCGGGCACATCCGTGCCCCGACGCCGAGCGGCGCCCCGTCCCGCATGTCGGGTCCGGGGTCCGCTCACCCCTCTGCCCGTGTTCACTTACCCGGCCACGCTACTGTCCCGTCCATCTCTGTCCCTCGGCACGCGCGCGCCGGCTGTGTTAGATTTAAAGGGCCAGTGCACCGGTAATTGGCCATTGCAGGTCACTGCCCCTATTTAAGCCTGTCTCTTCCTGACAGCCTTGCCGGATCTTTAGTGCCCTTGCCTACTTAGAAAGCGTTCCAGAAAGCCTTGTTCTGATTTTCTGTGTACCGTACCTTCTGCCTGTCCTCGACCACGAATCTTGCCACCTGCCCTGACCCTTTGCCTGTCCACGACTACGAACCAGAGCCGCCTGTCCTGACCTTCTGCCTGTCCCTGACCACGAGCCTACCAGACGATTCTGTACCTCGCCTACCCTTGGCCGCCTCCGCAAGCATGTTCCACCAGTGGAAGCGACCTGGTAGATTCCCGCTGCAGCAAGTCCATCCCGCTTTGCGGCGGGCTCTGGTGAATACCGGGACCTACTTAGATTCCGTTCCCTGGTGTGGGCTTCCACCATCGCTTGCGGTGGTCCAGCGGATCCACTACCAGACCGTGACAGTAAGATCCGGCCATGGATCCCGCCAAGGTGTCTTTAATGAGCGTTGCCAACATCACCACCGTCGTGGTCAAGCAATCGAAACAGATTGCGCAGCAAGCGCAGCAGCTCGAGCAGCTCTCCTCTATGATGCAGCAGCAGTCGGCTGCAGTGGTTCCTCCCGTGGCAGTCGCTCCAGTCGGCCCCAAACTCCGGTTGTCCATGCCGACTAAGTTTGACGGGGAGCCCAAGACCTGCAGTGACTTCATCACCCAGTGCTCCCTTCATGTGGAACTTATGGCTGGTCAGTTCCCTTCGGAAAGATCCAAGGTGGCCTTCGTGGTCAGTCTTCTCTCTGGAAAAGCCCTGGCCTGGGCGACTTCACTTTGGGACCGAGGCGATCCGGTCACGGGTGATCTGGTGACATTTCTACAGGAGTTCCGTAGTGTCTTCGAAGAACCTGGCTGCGCTTCGTCTACTGAAACCGCCCTGTTGAACCTGCAGTAGGGGAACTCCTCCATGGGGGACTATGTTGTGCAATTCCGCACACTAGCATCGGAGTTGGCTTGGAACGATACAGCATTGTGTGCCACGTTCAAGAAAGGCCTCTCCAGCCAGATTAAGGATGCTCTCTCTGCCCGGGACCCTCCGTCTTCATTAAGCGAGCTCATCCACCTGGCAAACCGGATTGATATCCGTTTCCCGGAGAGACGTGAGGAGCCCAACCAAGAGCAAGAACCAGTCCAAACACGCCATCTACCTCGTCTTGCAACGGTGTTTCTACGGCCTCCACGGCCTCCTTCCAAGCCAGCCGTGGAAGAGGCCACCTGACTCCGCAGAAACTTAACCGACGGTGTAAGAAAAACCTATGTCTCTACTGCGGCAGCCCTGAACATCTCCTCAAGGGCTGCCTGCTCTGTTCTCGACGTCCGGGAGAACGAGCGCACCTAGGCTACGTGGGAGAGGCGTCCCTAAGGATGTGCAGTCTCTCTCCTCGTCTGAACATTCCCGTCCTGGTCTGCACTGAAGCCGGGACCCACTTTCAAGCTTCTGCGTTCTTGGACTCCGGTTCGGCTGGAAACTTCTTGGATGCTGCCCTGGTGTCTCAACACAATCTCCCTGTGGTTCCCTGGAGAAACCTCTGGCTATCTCCTCTGTCAGTGGGAAGATCCTCAGCGATCCAGTCCGTTACCGTACGGAGCCATTGTCCCTTCAAGTGGGAGCACTTCATAAAGAGAGACTGTCGTTCTATGTGTTACCACGGTCTTCCTCACCCATCCTACTGGGTCTTCTGTGGCTGCAGCGCCATGCCCCGGTGCTCAACTGGCAGATGGGCGAAGTCTTGCGATGGGGCCCAGAGTGTCAGTCTCGCTGTTTGGTGGCACCTCGCCCGGTGCTTACCGCGTCTCCGGTACCGTCTAAACCTCTAGCGGGCCTTCCCGAGCCATATTAGGAGTATGCTGACGTCTTCTCCGAGAAGCAGGCGGAGACCTTGCCGCCACATCGACCATATGATTGCCCGATTGACCTGCTGCCCGGTACCAGTCCTCCTCAGGGCAGAGTCTACCCCTTATCTGTTCCTGAGACACAAGCCATGTCAGAGTACATTCGGGAGAATCTCCAGAAGGGGTTTATACGAAAGTCCTCCTCTCCCGCGGGGGCGGGATTCTTCTTCGTAGAAAAGAAGGATGGTTCCTTACGGCCCTGCATCGACTACCGGGGTCTGAACAAGATCACGGTGAAAAACCGGTACCCTCTGCCGTTGACCACGGAGCTATTTGACCGTCTGCGGGGCGCAAGGATCTTCTCCAAGCTGGATTTGAGAGGGGTCTACAATTTGGTCCGAATCGGCAAGGGCGATGAATGGAAGATGGCCTTCAACACCAGGGACGGGCACTTTGAGTACCTGGTGATGCCCTTCGGACTGTGTAATGCGCCCGCCGTCTTCCAGGAGCTCGTAAATTACATCTTCAGAGACCTCCTCTACACCTGCGTAGTGGTCTACCTGGGCGATATATTGGTGTTCTCTCCTGACCTCGAAACCCACCGCAGCCATGTCCGTCAGGTATTGAAGCGTCTCCGAGATAACCACCTGAATACCAAGCTGAGAAAGTGCCTCTTCCACCAAACCAGCCTTCCGTTTCTGGGATAAATCATCTCTGACCAAGGCTTACGGATGGATCCAGCGAAACTGTCAGCCGTGTTGCAGTGGCCACGCCCAGTCGGCCTGTGAGCAATACAGCGTTTCCTGGGGTTCTGCAACTACTATCGCCAATTCATTCCTCACTTTTCAACGATGGGAGCTCCTATAGTGGCGCTTACGAAGAAACACGCTAACCCTCATAGCTGGCCCTCCGAAGCCGAGGAGGCCTTCTCTAAGCTCAAGTCTGCCATAGCCACTGCATCTGTTCTATCGCGGACGGACCCCGCAAAACCCTTCACATTGGAAGTTGATGCCTCATCTGTGGGGGTCGGAGCAGTTCTCACGCAAAAAGGGCCTACGGGAAAGACAGTAACGTGTGGCTTCTTTTCCAAGACCTTCTCACCGGCAGAAAGGAATTACACGATTGGCGACCGGGAGCTACTAGCCATCAAACTGGCTTTGGAGGAATGGCGTTATCTGCTGGAGGGTGCTCGTCATCCCATTCGCATCTATTCAGATCACAAAAACCTCCAGTATCTCCAGATGGCTCAGCGACTTAACCCACGCCAGGCTAGGTGGTCGCTCTTTTTCTCCCGGTTTGACTTCCAGATCCATTTCCGGCCCGCGGAAAAGAACGTGAAGGCCGACGTTCTCTCTCGTGCCTCTGACGTGGTGGGTGAAGAAACTACTCCTGAGCACATAATTCCCCCAGAACGTCTTATCTCGGCTGCTCCACTTGACCTCCGGAAGGTTCCCCCGGGGAGGACTTACGTAAGCCCTGCTCTCCGCAGACGTATCTTGAAATGGGGTCATTGCTCTTTGGTGGCCGGTCACCCCAGCTCCCGAAAAACATTCCTCCTGATATCCCGGTTCTATTGGTGGCCAGACCTCGTTAAAGATGTCAAGGACTTAGTTGAGTCTTGTACCTCCTGTGCCCGCAACAAGACACCTCGTCACAAGCTGGCAGGCCTACTACAACCTCTACCCATCCCTACTCAACTATGGTCCCACATAGCTATGGACTTTGTAACCGATCTCCCTCCTTCGGCTGGCAACACCATTGTCTGGGTGATCACAGATCGGTTTTCCAAGATGGCGCATTTTGTCCCTTTGCCTGGCCTGCCGTCTGCCCCTCGCCTGGCTGAGCTATTTTTTCATCATGTTTTTCGTCTGCACGGTCTCCCTCAGCAAATCGTCTCGGATCGGGGGGTCCAGTTTGTTTCCAAGTTTTGGCGGGCTCTGTGTTCCCAACTCCAGGTGAAGCTCGATTTCTCTTCTGCTTACCACCCTCAGACGAATGGCCAGGTGGAGAGGGTCAACCAGGTTTTGGGGTGTTACCTACGCCACTTCGTCTCAGCACGCCAAGATGACTGGTCCAACTTGCTGCCGTGGGCGGAATTCTCTTACAATTCCCTAGACTCGGAGTCTGCGGGTGCTTCTCCCTTCTACATCGTATACGGGCTGCATCCCCGCCCACCTCTCCCTCTGGCATCTCCATCCGAGGTTCCGGCGGCGGACGCACTGGTCCAGGACATGAAGACCATCTGGTCCCTGACCCGCCAATCTCTGCTCCGTGCTTCCGAGAGCACGAAGGCTCAAGCTGATAAAAGAAGAAGTCCTCCTCCTATCTTCTCCCCGGGTGACAAGGTGTGGCTGTCGGCTAAATACGTCCGCCTCAAGATTCCTACCTACAAACTGGGACCCCGCTTCCTGGGACCCTTTGAGGTCCTTAGTCGCATTAACCCGGTGTCCTACAAACTCCGGCTCCCACCTACCATGCGAATTCCCAACTCCTTTCATGTCTCACTACTTAAGCCCCTGGTCCTGAATCGCTTCTCGCGGAAGACAGTCCCTCCTTCGTCTGTGGCGGATGCCTCTAATGTCTTCGTGGTCAAGGAGATCCTAGGTATGAGAAGGACCAGAGGGAGACGTTACTTTCTTGTGGACTGGAAGGGATTTGGCCCCGAAGAAAGGTCTTGGGAGCCAGAGGAGAATATCCTGGACCGCAGTGTCATCCAGAAATTCCTTCACTCTAAAAAGAAGGGGGGGCCAAAGGGTGGGGTACTGTCACGGATGCCCCTGCGACCCTTGTCCCGGGTCGCGGGCGCATCCGTGCCCCGACGCCGAACGGCGCCCCGTCCCGCATGTCGGGTCCGGGGTCCGCTCACCCCTCTGCCCGTGCCAGTGTTCACTTACCCGGCCACGCTCCTATCCCGTCCATCTCTGTCCCTCGGCGTGCGCGCGCCAGCAGTGTTAGATTTAAAGGGCCAGTGCACCGGTAATTGGCCATTGCAGGTCACTGCCCCTATTTAAGCCCGCCTCTTCCTGTCAGCCTTGCCGGATCTTTAGTGCCCTTGCCTACTGAGAAAGTGTTCCAGAAAGCCTTGTTCTGATTTCCTGTGTACCGTACCTTCTGCCTGTCCTCAACCACGAATCTTGCCGCCTGCCCTGACCCTTTTCCTGTCCACAACTACGAACAAAAGCCGCCTGTCCTGACCTTCTGCCTGTCCCTGACCACGAGCCTGCCTGACGATTCTGTACCTCGCCTGCCCTTGGCCGCCGCTGCAAGCAAGTTCCGCCAGTGGAAGCGACCTGGTAGATTCCCGCTGCATCAAGTTCATCCCGCTTTGCGGTGGGCTCTGGTGAATACCGGGACCTACTTAGATTCCGCTCCCTGGTGTGGGCTTCCACCATTGCTTGTCATGGTCCAGCGGATCCAGTACCAGACCGTTACAATACCCTGCTCTGTTTTTTAGTGACTTAGATTCTGTGGGCGAGTTGACTGTGGCATCTAAGGGGATCGACATTATCTGCAATCCCAGCTGATTTAGGCAGGAGATGGTTGTAATCAACTGCCATTACCTGGCATGTATGGAGTGAGTGCAGCCCGTGAACCTGCTCCTTATGCCCTTACCAATATCAAGGCATACAGTTACATAATCCGCTAGTAAGGAGTTAAATCAGCCAGTTCTTTTCCATGGTGATTTGGTTGCACAGTACAGATTATCTTGATTCCATTAGATATCCAAATATAGTTTAATTTACCAGTTCCTGACCTGGATGGTGACCCCCCTTACTGACCAGGCACATTATCCTTTGCGGTTATTATACTAATTTGTTTGCTTTTTTTTTTTTCTTATGTTAGGCTTTATTTTTATGTCATTTTAAAATTAGGTTTTTGTTTTTTATTTTAAAAAATGTAAAAAAAAATGTAAAAAGTCTGTTTTTCAATTTTTTTTACAGCAAAAGTGGTGCTAAAATAAGTTTTGTAACTTTGTCACTTTTCTGTCACGGATGTTTATATATACAGTTGAAACGAGAAGTTTACATACACTTTATAAAAAGACACATATGCATGTTTTTCTCACTATCTGACATGAAATCAGAATAAACCTTATCCATTTTAATTAATTTCATTACCAAAAGTATTTATATTTGCCAACTGCCAGTATAATGAGAGTAATGCATTTGTATTACTTTCTACAAAGTCAAAAGTTTACATACACTAAGATTATTATGCCTTTAAACAATGTGGGGCAGCCCATATGATGATGTCATGTCTTCCGATAGGTTTATTGGCAACATCGGAGTTAACTAAAGACACACCTGTGGATGTAGTTTTTTTTTATGCACACCAGAAACACACTGCTTCTGTGTGTAACATCATGGGAAAGTCTTAAGAAATCATCTAAGATATCAGGAAGAGAATTGTGTATTTGTACAAGTCTGGATCATCCTTGGGTGCAATTTCCAGATACCTGAAAGTGCTTTGTTACATAGTTACATAGTACGGTTGAAAAAAGACATACGTCTATCAAGTTCAACCAAGGGTGGGGAAAATGTGAGTGAAGGGAGGGAGATAAGAAATTTAAATCTAGTTTCCCTACTGATAAATGCTTTGAAACCGATAAGACAAGAGCCAATCTGCTCTAAGGAAGGTTTCATTTCAGATCCTAGAATTGCTATCAGACTCTATCTAGAATTTTATATGGCTACGTATTTATTAATATTCTTTAGTTTCAGGTAGTTATCTAAGACTTTCTTGAAACTCGTAACTGTTCCTGCTGTGACCAGCTCCTCAGAAAGGCTATTCCCCAGATTTACAATTCTCACAGTGAAGAACGCGTTTCTCCTCGGAAAATTGAGGGGGACATGTATGAACAGGGCACTTTGTAATGCGCCTGAGATTGGTGGGTGTGCTGGAGCCGTGTCGCATTAGAACCGTACAAAGCTATGTATTTTTAGCTTCAGGCACATTACTGCTGGAACAGGTGAACCACTTTCAAAGTGGTTTACCTGAGCCAGAATTGTCGTTTCTGTGCTAGAATGCACCTGATCCATGACCTGCAGTAGACCGGGTTCATAGATTCAGGCGCATTCTACACTATTTTTATGCCTCCCCAGAGCCGTCTTTTCTCAAGACTAAATGAGTTCAATTCTTCTTACCTCTCCTCATAACTAAGATGCTTCATTCCCCTGATAAGTTTGCTTGCTCGTCTTTCCACTCTCTCAGCATATTCCAAGTGAAGTCGCACCAATGCTTTATACAGTGGTAATATTACATCCTTGTCCCGTGAGTCAATGCTTCTTTTAATACACGCCAATATCTTTCTTGCCTTAGAGGCAGCTGATTGCCCCTTCATGCTGTTCTGTAGTCTATGATCTACAAGAACGCCCAGATCTTTCTCAACAAGCGATTTTCCCAGTTTTTCTACCCCAGGACATATGATGCCTGCAGATTATTCGTACCCAGATGCAGAATCTCACATTTATTCACATTGAACCTCATTTTCCATCTGTACGAACAAAATGGGAATGTCCAGCAATCATAACGCTCAAGAAGGAGATGGGTTCTGTGACTTAGAGATGAATGTACTTTTGTCAAACATGTGCATATCAACTGAAGAACAAAAGCAAAAGACCTTGTGAAGATGCTGGCAGAAGCTTGTAAGATTGTGTCATTATCCACAATGAAACGAGTACTGTATCAACATGGCCACTCTGGCAGGAAGAAGCCATTACTCCAAAGTAAACATATAAAAGCCAGATTAATGTTTGCAAATGCACTCAGGAACAAAGACCTACATTTTTGGAGAAATGGCCTGTGGTCTGATGAAACTAAAATTGGACTGTTTGGCCATAATGAACATCATTACATTTGGAGGAAAAAGGGAGAAACTAAGAAGCCTAAAAACATCATCCCAACTGTGAAACATGGGGGTGGCAGCATCATGTTGTGGGGTAGTTTTGCTGCAGGAGGGACTGGAGCACTTCACAAAATAGATGGCATCATGAGGAAAGAATATTATATGGCAATACTGAAGCAAAATCTCAAAACATCAGCAAGGAAGTTAAAGCTTGGGCGGAAATGGGTCTTCCAAATGGACAATGACCCGAAGCATACTGCCAAACTGGTATAAGTATAACGAAGTCAATGTTTTGGAATGGCCACCACAAAGACCTGATGTCAATCCTACTGAAAATTTATGGGCAAAGCTGAAAAGGCAGGTATGAGCAAGGCGACCTACAAACATGAGTCAGTTACACGAGTTCTGTCAGGAGGAATGGGTCAAATTCCTATCTACTATTTTGAGAAGCTTGTGGGATGATATCCAAGACGTTTGACCCAAGTCATACAGTTTAAGGGCAATGCTACCAAATACTAATGAAATGTATGTAAACTTTTGACTTTGCAGAAAGTAATAAAAATGCCTTAAAAAATTATCTCTCTCTCTCATTATTCTGGCATTTGACAAATATACAGTATATAATTCTGGTAATCCTAATTGACCCAAAACGGGGAAGGTTTATTCTGATTTCCTGTCAGATAGTGAGAAAAACATGCATATGTGTCTTTTTATATAATGTATATTGTGTATGTAAACTTCTGGTCACGTGACCACTGTCTCTAGGAAGCAGTAAGTCAGGAGGCTTCCTACTAGTCTGTAAATACAGACCCATTCCTCTTGACAGAACACGTGTAACTGAGTCATGTTTGAGAGACCAGGAAGAGACCGTTCCTGCATTCCTAGTGAACAGCCGACTAAAAACAACTGCCAGCTCTGCACTCACACAGCTGAACACTTAGGCCTCGTTCACACGGCTTATTTGTCCGCGGATTGGCGCCGTACTCCGCGCCGGATTTGCGCTGCAGTACGGCGCCAATCCGTCGGAGTAATTACGGTAATCCATTGCTCTCATAGAGAACAGTGGATTCCGTCGCTCCTCCCCGCTCGGCGAATCCGCCGCGGGGGGAGAAAGTGACATGCACATTATTTACGGCGCGTACGCGCCGTAGATAATGACAGTCTATGAGGCCGGGGAGCGGCGCCCCCGCCGCGCTCGCCCCCCGTCCCGCCCCTTATTCACGCCGGATTTGCGAGCGCAATCCGGCTCACAAATCCGCCGTGAATAAGCCGTGTGAACACGGCCTTAGAGGGACATGTAAGAAAACTGTCTTGGTCTAAGACTTTCTTTGTTCCCCATCGTAACCAATCAGAGCTCCCCTTTAATTTTTTCAGAGCACTATATGAAATGAAAGGGGAACTCTGATTGGTTGCTATGGGCAACAAAGAAAGTCTTAGAGCAAGATAGTTTTCATACATGTGACCCTTAGGCTATGTTTATACGGTTTATTTTGGGACAGATTTCAGCCCGTATTTTGCGCCGTACAGCACGAATTACGGGTGAAATCCGTCCCAGTCATTACGGTAATCCACAGTTCTCATAGAGAACTATGGATTCCGTCTCCTCACCCCGCTCGCCGAGAGAAAGTGACTTGCCAATTATCACGGCGGGATACGCGCCATGGATAATGAATGTCTATGGGGCCGGCGGGCTGAACCCCCCCCCCTCCGCCCCGCCCCCACTCCCAAGCACAGGGCGTAATTGCGGGCGAAATCCGTCCGACAATTACGCCGTGAATAAGCCGTATGAACATAGCCTTAGTGTAAAGTTGGGATCTCTGCACAGACATTCTAGAACGTCTATGCAGAGATAAACAGCCACACTTAAACGTTTTGATGTTTAAAGCCAAGGGAAGTCAGAAACTAGTTGAACTGTATTGTTACTTTTTTTATCGCTCATGAAAGCAAGTTTATAATCACAACAAGATTGGATATAGACACAACATGAAGGATATACACAGTCGAGTCACATTATTAAGGCCATCAGTTAACATCTGAGTAACTGCCATATCTAGCGTGGACAGCAGCTAGATGGGTGACCCAGTGAGATCCTGGTATATTGTCACAGATATCTGGAGCTATGCCGACTGCAGTGCATCCCACAACTGCTGGAAAGTGTGTGAGGGAGGATTGATGCAGCAAACATGGTGATCGAGGCGGTCCCACAGATGCTTAAAGGGGTTTTGCCACAATCTCATCTCATACCTCCTGCATCAGCTCTTCAGCTCTGTGTGCTCAGAAGTGTGTGATTTGTTTGAATTGCATATCATGTGACCCTGCAGGATGCCATCACCAGGTTTTTCATCTCTCTAGTGAAAGAAAGGTGTACGTATAGAATTGTAAGTAGCTACACTGTAGCTCAAAGGTAACATTTTTGCTTTACAGCACAAGGGTCCTTGGTTCAAATCCCTGCAGGAACTTAACCTGTGGAATTTTTTCCTCTTTATCAATGCACAAACCTCATTGAGGTTTATTTTTTTATTTGCACTGTTTGACTTATTACTAACTAGTCCAAAGGACAGGGGTAGAATGACAGCACTCGGGGTTTGAAAACTCAGTAGCTGCCTGAGAAGAGAGGTGATGTCTGAGCATGTGCAACCAGGACTGAGGAGCTCTCGTCTCTTGTCGTATCTCCTGGAGATGAGCTGTAAACAATGGATCACTAAAGGAGCAGCTACAACAAAAACGGTGCAGAATTTTTAATAATGATGAATGGTGAGAATGTTTATTATTTAATTTTCAAACTTCCCACGTCAATTTTACTTCCTGGCAAAACCCCTTTAATTGGGTACAGGTCTGGGGAATTAGGAGGCCAGGGTAACACTTGGAAGCTTTGTTCATACTCTTCCAAAAAATGTTATTTCTAGCATGGGGCAAGTCGCATTGATGGAAGATCTCATCCGTCCCAAGGAACACAATCAGCATGTACGAGTGTTTGTAAATGGCAAGGATGGATTCATACCCAAATCAGCCGAGAGTGCCTTCCACATCGATGAATGGCCCACAGATTACCTCGAAAACATTCCCCAGACCATAATGCTATTACCACCAGTTTGTGTTTTTCCAGCAAAGATTGCAGGCTGTTTTCCAATGGAAGTCCAATTCCCATGCTGCCATGAAAAACTGAAGCTTTTTCTGCTGATGCAACTTCATTAGCGAAGGTACAAAGACCATCCAACTGCGTGGGAGCCCCATAAACAGTACGGTTTACTGAATTGTTGTTTTAGACATGGCTGGTAGCCCTCTGGTTCATTATGGTGGTGAGCTGCTCTACTCCAGCATGTCAGTCTTCCCTCACTCACCATCACACCTCTAACACCTATGGCATGTTTCCACATCAATACAAACGTGCAATTTCATTAAAAAACAAAGGGGTAGTCGGAACTTGCTGCTTATTGGTTTCTGCTGCAGCTGTTTTTCTCTAGCTTAATGTTTACAGCTAGCAATCAGCTACTGCACCGTGGTTACCGTGATCAAGGGCGAATATCTGCGCCTGAAACGCGTTGGTTTTACGGCATTTATTGTACCCTCTGCACTTATGGACTAATAAATACAGCATAACTTTTTGCACAAGCTCGCTGGTCTTGTACGTTACAAGTTAACTCTACAACTATGTTTCCACATCGCTATCCCCAACAGTACCATTTGCCCACTCACAATACACTTTCATCTCAGCAGGATGCAAACAGTTTACAAATCACACAATTTAAGTTTTCATCTCTTTTTGCATTTCTGATAAATTGCTCCTCACCCACGACAGCAATGAGGGATATGTATGCAGACAGCCTATCATACACCTTACATAGCCACCAAGCGAGCTCACGACATGTGACTTCCATTATTACCCAGATGCTGCAACATGAAAAGTTGGAAGTGGTCATAATAATGTGACATGACTGTGTATTTTCCTTCAAGGTTTAGCTGAAGCTAAGTGCTCAAACAGTACAGTTTTTTCTAAAGCATATCTAGATATATGGAGAGATGTTCATTTAATACAACAAAAATGTTTTTACAGTTTAATAACTAATTAGTATAGAAAACCTTAATGAATAAATATATTCTTCACAACAAGCAATGCTACGGGATGAAGCACTTGTAAAAATAACTATTGTAAATCTTCACAGATCTCTAACAAAGGTATATTGTCCTCTGATGTTTTCGTTTCTTCTGTTCTTTTAAAGTTTTGCTGCTCTACAAAATCATTAAATGTCATGGGTGTATCCACTGACATCATTCATTGGTTTAATTACTTTTTAAATGTCACCACAGTTTGGGCTGAATTCCCTCCTGGACTATCTTCTCCGATACACTGAATGGCGTAATATTTTAGAATGTAGGATTTTGAACGACTAAAAATGTGTTTGGCCATAAACCTGTCTGACACTTGTTAAATCAATTGTGTGCAAGGTGTTAGTATATTTTTTTTTATTTAAAGGCCTCAAATATTGTTTTGACATTTTTTTCACAGTTTTATCACATTGTTAAAGACAACTTTACTAAGTTGACACATGATTTACATATACATATCTTTCATGTTGTTTTTGAATCATGCATTTCAGTCTTGTGACACTTTTGTATTGAATACCTCAGTTTTGCCACATTTTTACTCATTTGCTTCCTTGAGAAAAAAAATGTTGTCCCGCAGCAGAGATTCTCTACCAAACATACACTAACTATGATGGCAGTCATAACACAGTTCTCCACCTGCCTTTAGTATGCTGCTTTGTGCTAAACCATAATACAGCACCTAAATGTACTCTACGGGTATGTTCACACGAGCAAATTTCGTCGCGCTGAACTTACGGTAATCCATAGTTCTCAAAGAGAACTATGGATTATGCCTCCACTCCCCGCTCGTACAATACGATCGTATTGTACGCGCGGGGAGATAAGTGACATGTCAATTACTTGCGATGAATACACGCCACAAGTAATGAATGTCAATGGGGCCGGCGGGCTGGCCCCCCTGTGCCGCGGGAGTACGCGCGTATCAGCGCGAGCTCACAAAAGACACTATGTACGGCGGCGTGTACTGTACACGTCGCAGTACATCGTGTGAACATACCCTAAACGTTTAGATGTTAAAAGCCGAGGGAAGTCAGAAACTAGTTAAACTGAATTCTTACAGTTTTTTTTATCGCTCACGAAAGCAAGTTTATAGCCACAACAAGATTAGACATTAATTGGTCAACATGAGGATATACACAGTCGAGTCACGTTGTTAAGGCCATCAGTTAATATCTGAGTAACTGCCATATCTAGCACAGACAGCAGCTAGATGGGTGACCCAGTAAGATCCTGGTAGATTGTTACAGATATCTGGAGCTATGCTGACTGCAGTGCATACCACAGCTGCTGGAAAAGGCGTGAGGGAGGATTAATGCAGCAAACACCGTTATCGAGGTGATCCCACATATAGTTAATTGGGTACAGGTCTGGGGAATTTGGGGGCCAGGGTAACAGAGCAGCACGAGTATTGCATGTCAATGGGGCCAGCGGGTTGCTGCCCCCCCCCCCCCCGCGCCGCGGGAGTATGCGCTGATCAGCGCAATTCTCAAATCACCCGGCGTAATTGCGGCCGTACTGAACGTAGTTACTATGTTTTTTTGTAGTGCAGCTCATGGTATTCATAACCAGCCATTAATGCTTTATGTGAGGTTGTCACCAAACTCACTTACTGGACTAAAACACAATTCTTACCGTTCCATATTAATGTACAGATCTGTCAATCATTCTGGAGTTGCACATCACTTATTTTTCCCCTTCTGTGAGCATTTTGCAACTGTGATCAGCAAACCAATTATATAGCTTTCAAAAGCCAAAAAAGACAAAAATTAGCCAGCACATCCACTCACAACTGACAAAGACACTGGTAAAAATTGTTGATAGTGCACACTTTATGAAATTATGTATGCCTATCCACCAAAAAAAGTGGTGTGATTAGGTTACCGTGACGTGATAGTTGGACATGCACGAGTTCAAAGTGTGAACTTAAAATCTCCATTCCCTAGATTGCAATCCAAATTAGCTAATTCTTTGCCCTGAGGACCTTTTAATCAGTGTGAATGGACCCTTTTTCCCTGAATGTGTGGCAGTTTTGACACCAAAGAGAGGCGAAACCTATAGATAGTGATCCACCAAATGCGGTTACGTTGACGTGGCAGGTGGACATACACAGTGATAAAAATGGCACTAAGGGCCACATGTATGAAAACTGTCTAGGTCTAAGCCTTTCCTTGTTTCCGATAGTAACCAATTAGAGTTCCCCTTTTATTTCATATGGTGCTCTGAAAAAATGAAACGGGCGCTCTGATTGGTTCTATGGGCAACAAAGAAAGACAGACCAACATAATTTTCTTTTTTTTTTTTTAACTGTAATTTTTATTAAAGGATTTTAAAGATAAATGACATGGACATTGTGACATACAAGATATTGTTAACAATCGAATACAATGTGATGGTTGGTAAATATAGCATGGTGCAGAAAGAAAAAGGTACTTTCCCGTCTGGCCAAAATATGCATTTCTTTAAGAAAACCAAAGGGTAATGATATCAGATCTCGATGCGTCAAGAAGGATCTGACGGGCATACAAAAAGAAGGAAAGGGGGGGGCGGGAAAATAGGAAAAGGGGGGGGGGGGGGAGAAGAAATAACTCGTAAGGGAGGGTGGTCAGCTCGAGTACGTTTCATATGCCTGTGGACCCTCCACCGCTCAAAACCAGGGGTGAAAATTGACAACCCCCCCATCGCCCCGAGAAAAGGAAGGATTTTTTTGGTCCTTTTTTAAAAGGGTTTTTTTTTTTTTTTTTTTAATGAAAGAGCGAATAGTTTTTGGTAACCCCCGGTTTTCTGCCCATGGAAGCCCAAACAAAAACTCCCGGTGCTCTGGGCCCAGGTTTTTTACGTTAACCCTTTTCTTTTTCCTTTAAAAAATCTATGTTTTGTTTATTTCAACCCTAGAGTAGAAAAAAGTATGTAACAAAAGATCGCCTTCCATGCTGGGTGTTCCGGTCACAGTAATGAACAGATTTACGAGGAAAAAATCTTTAAAACAGAACACATGCTATAGATTAGCTTGGAAATGGTCTTTTAATAGGTGTCAACAACCGGGTTCTAACATATTTAAAAATGCCCCGTATTAATGGGTAAAAAAAACATCAAAAAAAAACATTGAGAAAAAACAAAAACAAGTCAGATAAAGGGGAATTCTATGGGGGATTTTGGAGGAGAGAGAGAGAAGAGATCCCTGGAAAGGGGCCCCACTTTAAGTGCCATTGGGGGGGCAGTGGGTTTATATAGTGTCCAGGGGTTTCCCAGATAATTTGAATTTACTATCCTGTCTCTAATAAGCCGTGAGGTTTTCCCATCTCCCAATGTTTTTTCACCGGCTGCAATTGGTCCTTGAGGGGGGCTTTGACACTTCCAATGCTTGCTTATGAGAATTTGGTTGCCGTAACAGATCGCTATAGGCGTGTTTTGGGGAAGGGCGCAAATATCGGGAAAAGATATTTAGAGGTAATTTGGGGGCCAATGGGGGATTCCCCCACAAAAAAATCGGGGATCAAAAAAAGGGAAATGTTCTCCAAAGGTTTTATTTTAGGAGCCAAAAAAATTGGGCCAAAGTTTGCCGGGCCCTAAGATCCCAAAAAAAGTCAAGAAAGGGTTTTTGTGCAAGGTCGGGAGTATTTTAAAATGCACGGTGTATTGGGTTTTCTTTTGTAGGAGAACAAGGGGAAAGATTTGGGGCCCCTGGGTCCAAATTTTTTCCAGGTTCAAGGGTTTGGGGTCCCAAAGCTTATTTTTCAAAGGGGGGGGGGGTTTGGGAGGGTCTGGTGCCCAAAATTTTGATTATTATGAAATCAACCCCAGCTTGTGGAAGAATTTGTTCGGTTTTTCCAAGTGGTGGGGATCGATACCTTAGGCAGAGATCGGTAAGAATGGCAACTGCAGAAAGGTGTAAGTCGGGGGGCAAAAATTTTCCCGAGAGTTTAAAACGGATCTCCGGCCCTTAGTAAAACGCCAGCTTAAATTGGGGGAATACAAAACCAGGTTTCATGTGGGGATTTGCGGCTTTTCAGGGATAGGGGTTGGAAAAGAAAGGGTGTCAAGGGGGAATTTTGGGGCGAAGTGAGGTTAAATTTTTTCTTTTTGACCGTTTCCAACTTCCCCGTCGGCCATTGGGCCGAATGTTGAAATTTCGTTTGCATTTTGACCCAGGAGCGTGTTAGGGGATGGGGCTAACCAAATTCTCAATTGCCTTTGGGTACGGTTTAACGATGACCCGGGATTCGGAAATCGTTGCCCGAATTTTTTTGTATGCAGGTAAGAAGGCCCCCCTTGATTTTACCCGCGGGGGATGCTTTGGAATACGGGTCTGCCGGGGGGCCCTACGAAATGCTGAAGGCGCCCTGCATGGTTTTTAATTCCCCAATGGGGATCGGACAGAAAAATTCAACAGGTAATCAGCTTTGGGGAGAGGCTTCATTTAATCCCTGCTATTTGCTAAAGGATATTGGTTGGGCCCATTTGGGCATTTCTCAGTAGGGGTGACTTTCAAAATTTGTCGGATAGTTATGGAGAAAAAAAAAAAAAAAAAAAAAAAAAAAAAAAAAAAAAAATTTTTTTTTGGCGGTATTTGGGGGGTAAATTTTTTCCCCAGGTATTTAAGGATCTCTTTTTCCAATTAAAAAAATTCGATTCTTCGATCCAATGGGGTGGATGAAAAAGGGAAAGCCTTTTTGGTCTTAGACAAATTCCTTTTGTAGCCCGGGGGCCCCCGAAATGGGAAAGGGAGTATTGAAAAAAAAAATTGGGGTAGTTATTAAGTTGGTTAATCGGGTTGTGCCGGTTTTAAAGGATTTTGAAACCTTTTCCGGATTAAGTTCCCGGAATTCGGGTTTTTTTTATGGCCCGGCCAAGGTTCGTTACCCCGGACAAAGTTCGGGATAAGGTACAGCCCTCCCCCGTCTTTTTGTTGTCAGGTAATCGGCGTTGGGAGTCGATTTAGTGCGGGGGGCGGAGTCAGCAAAACCATTTTTTTTAAATGGGCCCGAAAGCCTTCCCCTTAGTTTCGGAATAAACTTCCAATTAGGGGGGGAATGAACCCCTTTTTTCCGCGGTCCAAGTGACGAAAGCCGGACCTCCTCCTAGCCCTCGATTAGGTTTTCCCCCCCTGTTTTCCCCCCTTTTGTTCCGAACAAAACCCCTGGTCTTTGTAATTTGGCAACATAATGGGACTTTTGGCCAAAATTTGGGAATATTTAGCAAACTTTTAGAGGGCGATGGCCGTTAGTTAGAAAAAAATTAGATGTCTTGTTGGGGGGGGAAAGGTTATGAAGGGAAAATTTTGTATTTAAAAATCTATTGTGCTTTTGACCGCTTAAGATCGTCAAAAGTAGTCTCCGTTTTACATTTGAATTCAATCCCTTGACATTCAATGATATATTTCAGCCATTGGATCAGAGGGGAGAAGAGATGCCCACTTACCCAGGTCGCAGAAATTTCGACGCCCAGTGGAGTCCGCCCGGAAGCGTGTAGTCCTCTCAAAAAAGGGAAATGAGGGAGGGGAAAAGAAAAGGGACGAGACTTTGACCACGCAAAAAAAATTTAAAAAGACTTGGGAAAAAAATCCGCCTCAGTGAGGTGTTATAAGCCTAAGTCGCCAGAGGGGGCAAAGAAAAGCCCCCAAAAAAATTCCCCTCCTAAAAAATCGGGTGAGGAATGGGGGGTGGAATCGGCCCTCTAAAAAGAGGGTTGGAAGCTCAGGATAATTCCGGGATTAAACTCCCCAGACAGCTGTTAGGAGAAATTTGGGACCGCTCCCTGGGGAGCAGACAGCGCCCCCTTGGGCTTTCAGGGTCGACAACAGGTAGGGATTTTATGGTTTAGACCCAAAGTTTTGGATTGGGGGAGATAAAGACAAATTTTGCGAGAGTAACCGGGGCCAATAATACCCGAGGGGTAGAAAAAAGGCGTTAGGCCCCAATCCTAAGGGAAGACCTGGAAAGGGGTTAGTGGGTGGGGGGGAAGGGAGGGAAAAGAGAAGGGGGGGGGGGGAGAGGGGGGGGGGAGGAGGAAAGTTTAGAACGGGTGAGGGAGAGGGGTGCCAGTCGCTTTCAAGGTCAATCCTAATCCCCGCGGCGGCGGGGTAAAGCTTTCCCAGTCTCCCCCGGGAGTCCTCAAGTTGGGGGAGTGGAGGTGAGGGAGGGGATCCCCCAAAAGTCTTGGGCTGGCGAGTCCCCTCTTGCTTCGTGCTTGGCCCCAATTTTGGGGGCGGAGATTTTTGGGGACCGCAATGCCCCAACCCCATTTACAGGAGGCTAATATTCAGAACGAGCAAAAATTCAAGTCCCCATATGTCCAGAGGTTTGGGGTTTGCCATTCTTGGAGGCAAAGGGGCAAATGGGTACCCCCATTATAGGCAATGCCCCTTCCTTTACAGGGCAAGCTTGGGGGAAAAGTGTCCTTTTGCAGGGATCCAGGACAGATCTGGGTAGAGTGGACTGTGGCCCCTGCAAATCAATTTGCTTTTGCTTCCTCGATTGCGCCCATGTCCTCCCTTTTACAGTAAAATCAGCACCAGCAGATTAGTCCCTTTGGTGCTGGAGAGTGACTTTGGGCACAGCGCTTACAGACGGTCAAAAATTTATGGGTGAAGACGGGGAGTCCAGGATTTTAAAAAAAGGGGTTCAAGGACGACTTTAAGTTCTCCTCCCCCTTCGGTCCGCCCCCTGCACCCCATGTTGTTGCGGGGTCCCTGTTTTCTAAGTCTTCCAGGTTTTCTGGTACTCGAAACAGGAGGGGTCAACCCTTGCCCAGGTGGGAGGGATGCGAGGGTACGTCATGCGGTTTCTAAAGGGGGTAACCTTTTCAGCCCTTGAGTGGGTCTTGGCGCATTTGCCAATTTTGATCTAAAGTTTCCCAACTTCTGCCCCTAGGGCCTGAAATAGCCCTTTTGGGTATGTTTTTAAGTAAGTGCGCCAGTCGTCTTGTGTCAATGGGTCTGCGGGGAGGGGAGGGGGCCCGCCCCGGGGGAAGAGGGGTCCCTGTGCAGCTCAGGTGGCCTCTGCATCTCTATCAGTGCCCCTTTGTGGTGTCTTCTTGAATACTGTCCAGGCTGCCGCCCTTGGGCGGATGCCGTGCCTTCTTTAAAGGGGCGCTGTTGCCCTGGGGTTTTGGGGGGCATTATTAGGGTCGCCCCCGGTGTGAGGTCAATCCCCCCGGATCTTTTGGGGAGTCAGGTCCCCACAGGAATCTTGGTCTTAAAGGGGGTTGGCGGGTAGGTATATAGACCTAGGTGTCAGGGAGGGGATGAGAGGCCGTGGGAAGGCCCGGGGTGGGCTCTCCGGGGAGCTGCAGGGGGGGTTAACGGGCTGCTCCGTTGTGGTTGAGCGGTGGTCAGGGGGAGACTGAGACGCCGTGGGGCAGGGGGGAGCTCTCCGGTGCTGCAGGGGTTAAAGGGCTCTCAGTGTGGTTGGGGAGGCCCGGCCGGGAGGGCATGACCTGAGCAAGCTGTGAGAGTAGGGAGGTGCCGGTCTCCTCAAGGAATGTCGGAGGGGGGCCCCCCCCAGCCCCCCGGGGGCTGGGACTGTTTAGAGGGCTTTTATCTGCGAGGGCTCAGTAATAAGCGCCGGCGGCCCGTTGGGATGGGTGCGCACTTCCGGGGTGCGTGAAGAGGGGAAGTGGCGCCTGCGGTTAGGTCAGGGGGCCCGGGCCCTGGGAGTGCAGAAAATACTCCGCACCCTCTATGCGCACCGGAGTGAAGCGGGGAGGGACCTTTTGTGAAGCTGTTTCGCCCCCGCTTTGGTGCCAGGATGGCGCTGGATTTCCCCCCCAAAAGGGGGATGCTGTGGGGCCCCCTCAGCTAAGGTCTTTCCTGGGCTTCGGGCCGCCCCCCCCGACCGATAATTTTCTAATGTCCCCCTAAATATCTTTATGTTATACATATGGAAAAGTTACCAGTAATGCAGCTTTAATGTTCCATGAATTCAATGTTTGTAAGGGTTTTAGTGCCTGCTGGGTGCTGCTGTATTTTATATGTTGGAGAATTGACTTTCATTAGGGTGACAAAATAATCTGCCTCAAAGAATTCAGGGTATGTACATATACATTTTCTAAATGTAGACTTCTAGCACTTTCTGAAAAAGCCCCCCAGCATTTCATACCACCAAAGTCTAATGTTTGTGAGAAAAAAAAATCTGCTGGCAATGCGATTACAAGAGGCCCCCACCTACTGTGTACTATATAAAATACTGGTGTCTTATTTTATGGCAGAGGGGCCTTTTGGCCCCATTAGTATCCAGGACCTAATAGCGGATGTTACCTCTGCCATCCCTAGTACAAAACCTTGTTTGCTGAAAATCTGACCAAAACAGGGCCTAGACGCCCAGCACATCCTAAAATAAAACTGCAGTGTGGCGTGCATATAATGTTGACAAGTGGTCTAATTAGGCACAGGAGGTAATAGTATACGCAAAAGTAAATTTTCTCTTACTTTTTGTGTACATTAAAAGACAATTATTCCCTAAATATGAGCATATATCCCAAAGCATTTCCCCTGTCCAATAATCAGGTTCATCACAGGACATCAAATGAAAAAAACAACAGGATTGCTTACTTATATAAGTCTGATGAATAATCCTGGAACTGCAAATGACACAGGAGCACAGTTTTTCTCAATTATTTTATGTCCCTTGATAAACCTCGTTAAAAGGAAAAGGAAAAAAAACATTGGGCTTTTTTTCTGCTATATCATAAAAGAGGGGAAGTTGGGACTGCCATTGTAAGGTGGGGCCATCTTTCTCAGGGATTTTAGGCAGGGTAGATTAAGGTAAATCCAGAGATCTATGAATGTCCCACCAATTTCTACTTTTACCAGATTATGAAACAGACTGCCAGATTGGTGCATTCTTGGACCACCTCCCTACCAACGGTTAGCCAGCGCACAGTGAGTACAAGGATAGTAGATGTATGATACTCCCCCCTCTGTGTTATTTTGTGTAATTTTTTTACATTGATTTATTTGTATTTATCTCTATAGGGGGTTTTAAGGTTTGGGTAACACCTTTATCTGCATGTTTAAATAAAATCTAAATAAAATGTTTTTTGAGTATTATACTGCTCTAAAAAAAAGTCAGTCTCTCCATGTCCCTATTTCCTCCCCCATGTTGAAAATTTTCAGATGGAGAACAAAAGGGTTTTTCTTCAAAAGGGTGCCCGGTACAAAACAAAATTTCCCTTTGCACCTGATCCCTTGGGCCCTTTACACAGAGTGTTTCCGGTGTGGGTCACACAAAACTACAAGCTTTTTTTTTAAACACTGATGTAGAACTGCAGGAAACCCACAGAATATTTAATGAAAGTATAACACAAATATTCCTAAGTGTGAGACAACCCCTTTAAGAATAGATGTAAATAGACCGTTTACATGGAGCAATTAAGTGAAAGGATGCAAACCCTCTATAGCACTTATCAGAATTTTTCATTTGGAGGCCATTGATTGCTGTACTGATGACTAAACAAACTGTATTTAGATGATTGTTGCTTGATGTGGTTAGTAAAAAAAAAATGAACTGCTTGGGAAATCAACATAAATAGTCCCACAATAAATTGTATTATATATTGTTTGTGGTTTTGTGCTTTATGTTGTTTCACAACTGAAGTAAGTAACACTGACCTCTCATTGCAATGGATCCTGTGAAAAGGTGGAATATATTCTGCACAAAGTCAGTTTTTAAATTCGATGCAATGGAGGTAGGAAAAGAGGTCAAATGTAAGGATCTACATGACTTTGCCCAAATTGTGATAGATGACTGGAGTGTTACTGGTATGCAATGGTACTAAAGATAGGCGAATATATGGATAATGACCCACCTGATAATGTTACCTAGGTGATAGGTGGGCATGTATAATTTGACTAAAGTGTGCACTAAATACATTAGTTTTATACATGTAGAAAGAATGGGTAAGTAACTGGCTCAGTGACAGAAAACAAAGGGTGGCGATTAACAGTACATACTCAGACTGGATTCCTGTTACTCGTGGGGTACCACATTGTTCAGTATTGGGCCCTATTCTCTTTAATATTTTCATTAATGATCATACACACGGATTGCACAGTAGAATATCGATCTTTGCAGACGATACTAAGCTCTGTAAAGTAATCAACACAATAGAGGATAATGTTTTATTACAAAGGGATCTGGAAAATTTGGAGGCCTGGGCAGGGAAATGGCAGATGAGGTTTAACACAGATAAATGCAAGGTTATGCACATGGGGAGGAAAAATCCTTATAGTGACTAGGATTCTGGAGAAGGGTTGTTGATCCAAGGATTTATTCTGATTGCCAGACTGGAGTTGGGAAGGAATTTTTTCCCTAAAATGAGGACAACTGGCTTCTACCTCATGGGGGTTTTTGCCTTCCTCTGGATCAACACTTTAGCACAATAGGCTGAACTGGATGAACGTCTTGTCTTTTTTCGGCCTTACAAACTATGTAACTATGTAATAGCAGTAATGCAGTTTATTTCTGCATCAGCTCAAATGAGTATCTGTAGGAAGTGCTGAAAAACAAGTCAAATTCCTGGAGAAAACCACTCTTCACAACGTACAGGATGTAGAGAATCTGCTACTAATGTGTTAGGGCAAGATACCACAGGTCACTTTGACAGGTCTTGTGAAGTCAATGGGTTTGTGGGTTTGAGCCGTAGGGGGAGCAAGACAATGTGAGTCAGGTGGTTTTAATATTATGGCTGACTAGTTTAAGATAGAATGAAGACAAACACTGAGGGTGGGACACAAGGGAATTCTAACACTTTTGGTTGCTACAGAGGAAACAGATTTAAAACTGTTCTTAAGTTGGTGAAAACACCTTTCAAAATATTGCATGAAAGTATCCTCTAGTGCATGTCTGTGACTTTAATTCTGAAACAATATGTAACATTTTGGCTCACAACCAAAGCAGCAAATGAAATACAAAAGATATGCACTTTTGGACTTTTTTTTGCTCTGCTTTAGATTGGAACCTAAACTATGCAGGAAGTCATGCTCTACTTAATTCTACCAAGCTGCTACATTTTACAGGCTTAGCGTATTGAATGGGATCCTAATGTATATATCTCCTATTTTCTGTTAGTGCATGTGTGGAACAGCTGTGCGGAAGGGAGGAAAAAAATAAAGCAATTGTGTGTTACTTCGGAAAGCTAAATTTCCTGACTTACCCGGTGAGACATTAGAAAACAGTGACCTGAAGAGACAATTCAGTCATACAGAAGGATAAATATGTGTCAGCTTTACAGTTGCTACACCTGTAAAAATTTCAAGTCTTCTTTGCAGTTTACGAGAAAAATGTCAAGAGACTCTTTAAGTTGTTTTCTTTCATTTTCAACTGCATTGTTTTAAATTATTAAATTACACTGTTCTAAATGAAAAGCATGATGGATTCTAGGACTGAGAAGACACTATTGCAGAAACTATAATATTTAAAATAAAATGCCACCAAGCCTAGGTGGCTTTTATTATTTGATTATTATTTAATTTATTATTTGAAAATATAAATTAGGTGAGAAGAAAAGTCTTGTATGTGCATTTACAATCTCACGCACACAAAATCCTCAACAAGGTTTCAAAAGGGAAAGTTCTTGAATGTGAAGGTAAGATGGCCTATGGGCCAAGGCCGACTGACGAATATTTGTACTGCTGTTACCAAATGCTGTTCATGTACAACAAGCCTGCACCATGGATTACTTTAACAGTGCATGCTACATAGTTAGCACGGTTGAAAAAAAACATATGTCCATCAAGTTCAACCAAGGGTGGGGAAAGGAGGTTAAGCCTAGTTTCCTCTACGGATGAAAGCTTTGAAACCCAAAAGGCAAGAACCAAGCTGCTCTAAGGAAGATTTCATTTCTGATCCCAGAGTGGCCATCAGACTGGATCTAGAATTTTATATGGCTACATACGTATTAATATTCTTTAGTTTCAAGTAGTTATCTAAGCCTTTCTTGAAACTCACAACTGATCCTGCTGTGACCAGCTCATCAGGCAGGCTATTCCACGGATTCACAGTGAAAAACGCTTTTCTCCTCTGGAAATTAAATCCTTTTTTCTCCAGCTGAAGGCAATGTCCTCTTGTCTTTTGAGGGGCCTTTACATGAAATAATTTTTCCCCATACTTATTGTAGGGACCATTTTGTCACGGGTGTCCCTGCGACCTCCATGTCGGGTCGCAGGGACACCCGCACCCCAGCTGCGTTCCCTGCTGCGAGCAGCGCCGCCTCCCGACCCTCGGGCTGCAGGCGTGCCCGCCGCTCCCTTTATTTACCTCGCGGCGCTCCTGCAGTGCTTCAGGCGTGTGTCTCTGCTGCAGGCCGGAGGCGCGCTCGCCCCCTAGCAAACGTGCGCGGCCCTGCAGCTCGATTTAAAGGGACAGCGCGCCGGTGATTGGTTTCACCAGGCGATGACCCTATTTAAGTCCTGCCCCTTCTTTACTGCCTTACCGAATCGATAGTGCCCTGTGCCTAGAGAGGAAGAGTTCCTGAGTATCTTGTTTGTCTACCTTGTACCGTACCTTCTGCCTCCGTCCCTTGACCATGAACCATTGCTGCCTGTCCTGACCTTCTGCCTGTCCCCGACTACGAACCACGGCCGCCTGTCCTAACCTTCTGCCTGACCAGGACTACGAGCCTGCTTCACGATTCTGTACTGCGCAACACCTCGGCTGCCACCGCAAGCAAGTCACGTCAGGGGTAGCGACCTGGTAGCAATCCGCCGCAGCAAGTCCATCCCGCTTTGCGGCGGGCTCTGGTGAAAAACGGACCTACTTAGACTCTGCTTCCTGGCGTGGCTTACACCATCGCTTGTGGTGGTCCAGAGGAGCCACTACCACATCTGTTACACATTTATATACTTATATAAATTAATATTGTCCCCCTGGAGCCATCTTTTCACAAGACTAAATAAGTTCAATTGTACTAACCTCTCCTCATAACTAAGATGCTCCATTCCCCTTATAAGTTTGGTTGCTCGTCTTTGCACTCTCTCTAGCTCCATTACATCTTTTCTATAAACTGGGGCCCAGAACTGAGGAGCGTTTAAACTCCTCTTTTGATTTAAGCTATATGTAAAGTACACAGGAGGTATACAAAATGCCTACAGAATTGATATAGATAAAAATACAAACAATACACAGTCCAGTTGGTGTATTTTTCACCTGCCCAGAGTACTATAGCAGTAACAGTATTATAGTCATGTTATTCACCAAAACAACATGGGAGGTAACACCAAGAGGATTTAAATCTCACAGAACAACTACTTCATAAAATTATAACCTTTATTGATATACATTAAAAAAAAATATATAAACCTCACATATATAATATATTCAATCACAAAAACCCCAACAGGCAAAATCTCACCAACTTCTGTATAGATAGAAGGAGATATTAAAGATATTGTTAACAAACCCACACATATATACACACATGTATATCACACATGTATATACACACATGTATATCACACTTATCCAACTACAATAAAGTATTTTATATTCACTACTCACGGTTCTGTAGTTTACATAGATGCCACTGTTACATGAAACCAATCTTGATTCGAATACTGTGGAGTATTTGTATCCTCAAAAATAGTAATCTACACTATACCTATCCAAGGAGGAGCACCCGCCCCAAAAGCACCCGCCCCAGAGTACTAAAGCAGTAACTGTATTATGGTCATGTTATTCAGCAAAACAACATGGAGGTAACACAAAGAGGATTGCATCAAACGTTTTGCACAAGCTTCCATAGGCTCAGACTCAACTTACTTGGAATCTATCGCAATACTAGGGAATCTATCGCAATATTTTTTTTTTACCTATTCAAACAAGATACTGATAAGTATTTTTTTTCTTCTAAGCTGTTTTAATTTTCTAATTGTAGTTTTTTTTATATTATTCTTTCTGTACAGGATTATGAGGGCAGCCATGATGCCTGAGCTGTGTTTAAGAGCATTTAGAGAGATGCGTTACAGTAGCCACATGATAATAGGATTCTGTGAACAGGAGCAAACCCATTGTCTTCTATTGGAGAGCTTTCTAGACATGCTCTGTGACCTGGGAAGAACTCACTGTGTAGTGACTACCAGAGGGTCAGCTGTGACTATCTCCTATTATGAATGGTGTATCCTGTGTTATTTATGCACATAAGTGCAACCTTTCAGTGTCATCCTGCCTGTGCTTGAGGAGACTGTTGAAAAGTTTTCTCTACAGAGCAGGAAGTGTCAGACTATTATAAGGCCTAGTGAAAACTGCAGAATTTCAGAACTGCTTTTTAAATGCTGAAAGCAATATAGAAAATGTAAAAAAATAACCAAAAATGTTAAAAAAAATGTGTTTAACATAAATACATGAGTTAAACAAAAGGTCATTTTCTGAGGACACATTCCATTTAAAAATGGCTCCGTAAAGGAGTTTTAATGTTGCTGCTTGTAAACACATGGGAGAATAAAGGAATTGACTGTTTTTTGAGTATGGTAGAGTGCTGCATGATTCCAATAACAACTTATTAATAGTGTTATGCCATGTAGTAACCATATGGTCATGGACAAGTATATATTAATTATTTTGAAGTACTAATCTCAGTTCCATTTATTAAAATCTTTTAAAATCAACTCTTTAGTTCTTATGAGACACTGCAAATCCCAAAATATCATTCTGGAAAACCCTGGCTGCCATGCATTTTTTGGGGAATATGTAGCTGCACAATGTTATAGGTCACCCAAGGCTTGAAAACTGTTATGAGACATCTGTCACTGACATATTGTTATGAAAAGTATCGGCAGGCGGTAATGTGGGAATCCTTTCCTGACCTAATGTGTTGGGTGCACATGTGTTTGGCTTGCACACTTTGTTATGGAGGCATTTGTGGCTGGTGCACATTATGAAAGCATCTCATGTTTGAGCTTTTTATTCTTCGGGCAAATGTGGCTGTCAGGGCGGCACCCCGGGCCGTTCATACGGGGGGGCGAGGCGGGCGATCGCCCGGGGCGCCGAGGCTCCCCTCACCCGAGGGGGGCGCCACCCGCCTCGCCCGCCCCGCGGTTAGCCTCTGACTCTGCCGGCAGCTGCATACACTTAATATACAGGGAGGAGGCAGGACGGATCGCTCCCCTCCTGTCTCCTCCCCTATATGTATCAGTGCTCAGTCAGAGCGCCGATACATACACAGCAGCGTCGCAGGGGGCGCACAGCTTTCACCATGCCCCCTGCAACGCTCAGTCTCGGCTCCCGTGTGTCCCAGGAGGCCTCGGGATCTGAGTGTAAGCGGCGTGCTGACGTCACGCTGCTTACACTGAACCCCGGGACCTGGACGCGCTGCGGGGATCCTGGGACGGTAAGTAAGTTTTTATTATTTTAAAATCCTTAGTAACAGGGGGCAGCTGGCTACAGGGGACACTGGCTACAGGGGACACTGGCTACAAGGGGGACGCTGGTTACAACGGGAGAAAACTGGCTACAACGGGGGACAACTGGCTACAATGGGGGACAACTGGCTACAAAAGGGTACAACTGGCTACAAAGGGGGGGCACTGGCTACAGGGACAACTGACTTCAGGGGGACACTGGCTACAGGGGCAACTGGCTACAGGAGCAACTATCATGGCTACAGGGGCAACTATCATGGCTGCAGAGGCAACTATCATGGCTACAGGGGCAACTATCGTGGCTACTGGGGCACTGTGTTGCATTGTGGCACATTATTTTACGGGAGGAGAGGGGGGGCGAAATCTCTTCACCTCGCCCTGAGTGCAATTTAGCCTAGGAGCCGCCCTGGCAGCACCTGAGGCTGAAACTAAAGTAGCTTCAGTGGATTATTTTCAAAAACTTTGCTGCCTTATGATATAGGCACTCAAGGTATGAATAATGGGGTCCCAACCACTAATTCACCATGTACTTGAACTGGCTGAGCTGCTGTACCAGACACATCTGGATGTCGCTGTGACAGGTGCTACAGAAGAGAAGCTGCAGTGCTTCAATAGGCCCCATTTTGTTCTGCTGATGAATTGGTGTCAAAGGGAGGGAACCAATGGCAATCATATAGTTATGGCCTATTCTAATGATAGGCCATTCATGTAAATTTCCAGAAAACACAAAGTAAACCTGTCAGGTGATTTTTGGTGTCCTGAGAGCAGGAAATGATAAATGGAGAATAGCTGAGCTCTGTACTAAATAGGTTTATATGATCTGAAATTGAATGTTTGAGTAAAAAGCAGAGAAATCTATTAGGATACCTAAAAGATAACTTGAAAGTCCTGCTAATTTCACCCACATATAGTGATTGGCAGTTTGTTCTATATGCACACTAATATAGAGAAAGCTGTCAATCACTGTATATGGGTGGAGGAAGCAGGACTTTGACTGTCTCTTAACCCCTTAAGCCAAACGCCTGAAAAGTAGTTAATGACCAGAAATTTTTTTGTAGTTTTTGCCTCCTTGCGTTTCAACAGTTGTGACTTTTTTACTTTTTCAATGACGCAGTTGTATGAGGCCTTGTTTTATTCGAGACAAGTTGTACTTAATGGGGGAATAGTTTAAGTTCACTTATAATTAATTGCAGAAATTTTTTTAATTTTTTTTTACACCATTCACATTTCACACTTAATAACTTGTTGATTACGGTCGTGTGGATACCTGATATGTGTATTTTTTTTGTGTGTGTAATGTATGCACAATCATTTTTTATTAAATATTTATTTTTATTTTAGTTATTTTTTTATTCCTTTTTTTACACTTATGTTTTTTACTTTTTTTTTTTTTTTTTTTAAATCCCATGAAGGGAGAACTGTGTTATTTTTTTTTTTTCTCCACTTAGTAATGTATTAGCATATTCATATATGCTAATACATTATAATCTGTGTCAGTCTAACACAGGCAGTGATAAGGACAGCACACAGTCTGCCCTGATCACTGGCTTGTTGCACAGACAGCCCTGGGGCTACTCTAGGTCCCCAGGGCTGACTGTGCAGCCGTTCCCCGGGCTCTGTCGGGTCACCGGCAGTTCCGATCACCCGACAGAGCAGGGAAACTCTTTGATTGATCCTCACTGCAGCAATCAAAGGGTTAAAGCACCGGGGAGCGGAGGTTCCCCCACTCCCTGGTGCTTGCAGGAGCTGCGCTGGGATCAAGAATGTGTAGTACAGCCCCGATCTCAGCGCTGCTGCAGCACCTGGACCCGCAAACTCTGATGCCTGCAGCAATGCCAAAAGATGGTTGAAGCTTGTCAGTAACAAAGATAAGCTCCTGGAGATAAACAATAGGAAGTGATGTCCCCATGGTCAGATTGGGACACTGGAGCAGTGAAAACAAACAGGGAGCAGAGAGATATGGTTGGTAACTTAGAGAAACTTATGTGTACAAGCAGTAGATCAATCTCCTCTATCTCCTAAACAAAGCAAAATCAGAACAGTAATATACATAGTAAAAATCTTTATTTACTTTTGCCTACATGTTAAAAGCCAATCATTGTGGTAAGAAAACCCCTTTAAGAAGTCATCTCGGGATTTAATCGGCTTTTTACTCAGAAATCCAGCTCCAAATCATATAAACCTGTACATTACAGAACTCAGCTTCTCTCTATCATATCCTGCTCTCAGATAGGGTGGCATACCCACCTAACAGATTCATTATGAGGCAATACCAGAAATAGTAGAAGGACAATTTATACTACTGATGCATATAATTCAGTATAAGGAGAGTAATGTCGCCCTATTAAACTATAGAACGGTAAACAAAAATCAAGAATTCTCAGTGCTTATGGGAAATGAACAAATATGGAATTTTAGTGCTACTTCAAAATGTATGTAATCTACAGAAATGTGCATATAGACTGAACAAATATGCTGCCATTTAAACCAATTTACTAACTTGAGAAAACTGGTCAGCAAAACACTTTTTTTTACATTTGTAACTGTGAAAACATGATATGCTACAAGCACCTGCTTTTTATACAAAGAAACTTTTTACTAAGGTCATATGAAACACTTGCTCCAAAATGCAATTATTGCACTTTATACATATGGCAGTTTTTAAACACCTGACCTATTACATTAAATAATTTACAAATAAAACACTACCCTCTCTTGTTATGAACAGATGTTGTGTTTTACAGCACAAAATGCTTATAAAATTGCATACTGCAAACATCAGGTGTGTCTTTTATCCACCTTACACTAGAGATTGGAAAATACAGATTTTCTATAAACATTCACCATCAAAATTACCAGTTCATCTATTACTATGTAAGAGAAATATAAATGTTAAAAAATTAACTGTGCTTCATATCTAATCACACTAACAACTCACTTAAATACAATCCCTCCAAAAAAGCATTTTTTTTTTTAAAGCTAAAGATCGTTCAAATCAGGAGTCTCTGATGTATCCAATATCCTGTCCTTTTTCTTTTGCAGTTTCTCTCACTATATCAGATTTTTTTACGTTGGGGCATTTGCACACAACAGTAATTCATCTTTTGTTACCCATCTAGACATTCCTGTTTCCTCAGTGTTTTATTGTTGCATGCTATCTGTAGTGGCACCATCTCATGGTCATTAGATGTCTACTCAAACCAGAGTTCTTGAAGGGAGACGCAGATGACCAAGGCAGAGACGCTGACTATCCGAGCTCATGCCACAAGGTACCCCAATTTAAAGGGGTTGTCTCGCTACAAGGATTGCTTTTTATGTTAAAGATCTTGCAAAAAAAAGTCACTTTGCATTGTGTCCCCATTAACAGTGTCCTACCTATTCCTAGATGTCCACTTCTATATGGGCTGCATCAGCTCCTCAGGTCGCTATAGCTACAGACCTGTTTGATCTATCCTGATAGGCTGCCAGCACTGGTTGCTATAGCTACAGACCTGGCTTCTACTGCAGCCTAGTGGAAGCCAGTAAACACACACCTGAATTCAAAGTGAAATAAAAAAAAAACAGGACTGATGTAAGACAAATCAGTGTAGTGAGACAACCCCTTTAAGTAGCATACATTTTTATCCTAGCAGGGTGGCATGGAATCTAAAGCAGATCTGAAACAGACAGTATGCTGAAAAACAAGGAAGTTGTAGATAGATCTAGTGATGGAACTCACAGGCAAAAGCACAACATGGGGCAGATTTATCAATACTGTCTACTGATAGTATAATGTTATACTGCGTTAGCCACAGAAAACAGTAGAAGAGTGAAGAAATCAGGCAATACATTTTAAAAGCTAACGGATTATATTTGATGATGAGCTTTTGAGAGTACTAGCTCTTTTTGTCAGACATGATATTATACAACTACATAAAAATCCACAGCCTTTTTAACAGACCAGTTAATGCATAGGACGACTTGAATCTAGCATTGGCACTGAGCCCATATTGTAAAGTTTGAAATGTTTGCATTAGTTTACATTCTCATTCCCTTCCTCTGCGTCTTGAAATATCCCATTAAAACCATAACTCGCAAGACTGCAATTGAGTGGTTATCTCTAGAGAAATGTGAGGCCCTTGGGAGATTTGTCCAGCTTTTATTAATATTAAATCGGTGTGAGTTCATTCGCTGACTCTCTGCCCTATTTCCACCACGTAGAGGCCTAGTGCTGTTACACTGCACACATATAATCACATACACCATTGCAGGAAAATGTAACCCTGATTTTGTGTACATGCTGTAACTGTGGGATGGGTACACTGCCAGCGGTGTGGATGTACCTGCAAGTCTTGAACATGTTTTGCAGGGAGGGTGAGGTGCTAATTTCTACTGGGGCCATCAAGGCACTCTGGACAATGATTAGAGCAGCGTAGGTTGTTGCCGAAAGGAGAGGTGGGACTGGGAAAAAATTTTCAAGTATGTTGTCCTTATGTAGCACAGGTTGGAGTTCCTTTTCAATTCTTCATAGGATCTCCAGCTATCTATTATAGGTGACAACTAGCTGCATGCGGACTTTATCCTGGGTCTCTTTTTATGTGAGCAGATTCTCCCTGTTGATGGCTGCTGCTTTGCTTATTTGGTTGTCTATTACTTTTGGTTTGTATCCCAGTTGCAGGAATTTAGTCCTAAGACTAAGGGCATGTCCCCACGGCACGGGTTTGCGGACAGTTTTTCGGATGGTTTGTGGTTTTGCAGACTGTCTGAAAAAACCGTCCACAAACAAACACAGCGGGCTTCTATGGAAAACCCGTGCAGCAGTCCTCACTGCACGGGTTTTCCGCACGGCGGTTTTTAAGACCGCCGGCGGGCCAAAAAACATTCTACATGCTCATTCTTCCATCCGGTTTTCGGACAGTTTGTGAACATGTGAATGGGAAGGGCTTTTCTCCGCTCATTGGCTGTGGGGACGGCACACAAGCCGGACAAATACCGGTCGGATAAACCGACCGGTATTTGTCCATTACCGTGTAAACGGCCCTTAAGACTAAGGTCCTAAGACCACATAGCCTGGCTGCATATAATAGATTGTGTTGTGTGTTTAGGGTGAAAGCTGTTGTTTCTCAGGTAGGCAGTTCTGTCTATGAATTTATGGTATATTGATGTGAGTAACCAGTCTTCAGTGTGTTGTGGAGATCAGCTCAATTAAGACTTCAGTAGTAGTCAAAATAATAGTAGTGCTTTATTTGGGGCAGAAAAAACACAAAAATGGCATGAATTTAGCAGGTAACAAAATATACAGTCTGTGCGGAACCAGACTCACGATCCTTTTGGTGATTCGTGGTTTCATCCTCCAGGGTGGGAAGGATGTGGCATTCACAGACTAAATGCTGTAAAAGCTACTCAAAATCACACCAGCTTGCTTCAGCTACCATGTCACGAATGTAGTCTAGTATAACTTCAAATTTGGGAACCAGACCCTTGTTTCTAAGCTGCAGGACCAGATTTAAAGGCCTGTCACTTCTCAGCCTAGAACGTGGGAGTGCTCTTCTACATTACTTCGCCTACTCCAGTATGCTGGCCCGGACTATTAAGTGTTAGTAACCTATTGTTACTGATGAGAACTGCCAGCTTATTTCACCATGGCCATTCATCTCAATGACATATATCGGCCATCAACCATGGCACCTTGTGTCTTTTCTTAGTGTGAAGTGGTGTCCAGAAAGGGGATCTCACTATCTGAATAGCTAAGTTTAAAATAATGGTGGGATTAAGGTTTTTGAAGTGGCCATGGAATTTATGTAGAGACTCCTCATCTGCAGTCCAGATGACCAGGATTCCTCAATGTAATGAGGGTAAGTCATGGGAATGGTGGTGCATGTAGATAGATATGCTTTTTTCAGTTCTGACATAAAAAGACTTGCATACTATGGTGCACATCCTATACTCATTCGCTAGAGGTACAGGCTCTCTCCAAAAGTAAAATAGCTGTGGGTTAACAAGAAATGTGGGAGTTATGTGGCCGATTCTGTTGGGAGGTTTTGTTTCTACAGGTGAACGCGACAGGTTTAACTCCAAACTATGCAAATATTCACCACAATGATGGAGTTAAAGAAGTTAAATATGGAGCAGGAGAGTAGTCAGAAATAAAGCAAAGGGTCATATCCAGAAGTAAAACAACAGTTACCAGATAAACGATTCCAAAGATAAGGCAGAAGCAATATCCAGAAACAATTTCAAGATCAGGGTCAATCAGGGCCAGAAGCGTAATGTGAGCCAGGAAAGGATAAATCCTCAATCAGAAGACAATAAATTGGAGGCAGATGGCGCTTTACACAGTCTGACGTCATCAGAAAGTAACAGTTATATGGTACAGAAATGGAGGAGGAGAAAGCTATGAGTCAATCCAAGAAGGTTTCTGCTGGGATTGGGACCAGAGAAGGAGTATGGTTTATGCAAACCAGAGGTGGCCAGACAAGGTGTGTATTACCCTACTTAATAGTTTGCCACAATAGACATTTATCAACTATCCGCCAATCACAAACACTTCCCAGGTCCCCCATGCTTCCTCACTGTGATCATGCGTGAAATGTTTAAAGGAAGCAGCAGTCAACAACTGCACCCAGCTATCTCCAGTAGTCCCATAGACCTTATATGGAGCAGCAGGTTGAATGTCTGACTACTGGTTCTTTAAAACATTTACTCAGTTAGTGAGGAAGAACAGGGGACGTGGAGCCACTGGTTTAGTAGTTGTGGGGGTCTGAGTGCTGGGGCCTTCAGCGATAGGACATTTATCACAGAAAAGATGACAAATATCAATTGTGGGAAAATCCCTTAAAAATATTGATATTGCATTTAATTTTTACATAAGGCGGGTAAAGAAACTCGCCGCCTTGAAAGGTTCTGTTTTCTTGACATACAGAAGTTTTGTGCAAACACTGCCCATTCCTTGGAATTGATGAAAACATATAAATTAATTACTAAAAAACCTTTGATAAAAACCCTTTTTGTTAAAAATTACCATATAATTAAAGGAAAAAAAAAAAATTTTTAAAAAAAAATTTTTATAAAATTTCAAACTCTGCAGGAATTTACTCTTGTCTGTGAAGAGGATGTGTAAATGCTACAGATGTTCATTTCATCTTGTCTTAAATCCATTTTCACTTCCCCTTTTTTTTGTTTCCATTTTTAAATATATTTTTTAAAGGGGGGATAACAGCATCCAAAAATTTCCCCCAAATTTACCTTTAAAATTTTATCTGCGCACTGTTTGTTACTTGGGTATTAAAAAAAAACACAAAATTTATGCTAAAACCCACATGTACATTTTTAAACCCCAGAGGTTTGGAAATCCCATAAATAAAAAACACAATGCTTGTTTCTCCACTATCTGACATGAAATCAAAAAAACCCTTTTACCTTTTTTTAGGTCAGTTAAAAATTACCAAAATGTTTTTTTATTTTTTATTTTCAAAAAATGGCCAGAATAAGAGAGAAAATTTTAAAAGGTATTTTTTATTACTTTCGCAAAGTCAAAAGTTTACCAATTTTCCCCTTTAAAGGGGTTTCCCCAATATTCCCCTTTTTAAAAACCCAATTTTTAAAAAGCCCATATGTTGATTTTTTTAAAAGCTTCTACAGGGTTTTTAAAATGCAACATCTGGTTAATTAAAAGACTCCCTGTGGATGTATTTTTTAAAAAAAAACGCACCAAACAGAAAACCACACTGCTTTTGTTTGTGTAAAACATCATGGGAAATTCAAAAGGAAATTTCACTAAGGAAAATCAGGAAGAAGAAAATTTTTTGGACTTCACAAGTCGGAATTTCAATCCTTTTTTACAAATTCCCCAATACCTGAAGGTGCCCCCCCCCGTTCATCTGAGAAAACAAAATTATAACAAGTAACAAAACAAGAAAAAAAATGTCCCAAGCCTAATTCTGTACAGGAAGGAGGGACGGTTCTGTATCCCTAAGAGAACATTTTTTGGTCCGACATTGCTATCAACCCAAGAACAAATGAAAAAGGGCTTGGAAATGCGGCGAAGATGGAAAATTTGTCATTATCCACAGAAAAACCATACTGTTATCAACACAACGAAAGGCCACTCGCAAGGAAGAAGCCATTCTCAAAAAAAAACTTATTAAACCAATTAATATCTGAAAATGCACACAGGAACAAAGACCTACTTTTTTTGGAGATATTCCAATGGACTGAAAAACAAAAAAAGAACTGTTTTGGGCCATAATACCATAATTACTTTTTTGGAAAAGAAGGGAGAAGCTTGGGAAGCAAAACACCATCTCAATTTTGAAACAGGGGGTTTTTTTTTGCTGCAGAGGTTTGGTGCATTTCATAAAAAAATTTCATCAAAAGGGAAAAAGAGGTAATACTGAAGCAAAAATTCCTACTAACTATTGTGAGAAGCTTGTGAACTTTGAAGAAAGTAAAAATCCCAAAAAAAAAAACCCCGTTGCCGCATTATTCGGATTCGGCAAATTAAATAATTTAAATCCAATTGACCCAAAATCTGCTGGGGTTTTAAAACCCAATGTACACTTTAAAGTTATGCACATCTTTTTTCCCTCAGATGGGCCAAAAGGCTTTGTTTAAAAGGGCTATCTGGTGAACCCCGGCCCCTGGGCCACACCCCTCTGGGACGAGCCAAACTTTTTTGGGGGTTCACAAACTACTCCCACATTTTATTCCCCCACACTCCCATCTTGGGGGGGCCCCATTTGGCTCTTACAAGAAAAACAAAACCCTTACTTTGGTCCGGGAACAAGGTGCTTTTGCCGTCTTTAAAGCGCCCTTGCCACAACACACCCTTTATTGACCAATCCACAAAAAACCGTTTTTTAAATAGAGGGGTTTGTGTCATCTGTGGGGCCACTCATCCAAGCTTGGTGGTCACCCGGGAATTCTAAAAACTTTTGGTAGTTTTATCTTGTTCCAGATATCAAAGATTTTGTCTCTTGTTCATCTTGTGCCCATAATAAATCTTCATGTCTCAAACCCTCTGGACTGCTACAGCCTTTACCTGAGAAACCCTTTGGGTCCATATTTTTGGTTTTGATTACCCCTCCCTCCCTCATATGGTCATTTGGGTGTTATGATCAATTTTTTTTTCCCAATCATTTTTTTACCCCTTCCAGTCTGCCCCCACTTTCCCCCCCTCTCCTCCCACTTCTTCCTGCATATTTTTCGTTTACACAGTCTGCCTATTAATGTCGTGCCAGATCATCAGATAAAATTTGTCTCCAAGTTTTGCTGTGCACTTTGCTCTCGTCTTTAGGTCAAGTTAGACTTCTTTTCTGCCAACTATCCTCAATCCAACAGAAAAGTGGAGAGGGTGAACCAAGTCCTTGGAACTACCTTCGTCACTTTGTCTCATCCCGTCAAGACGGTTGGGCCAACCTTCTTTCCTGGGCTGAATTTTTGTATAATCATTCCGAAATCAATAATTCTTTGTTGTTTATGCAAAATACCCGTCCTCCCCTCCCCGCCACCTCCCGAAATTTTGTGGATTCCAAGCACGAGAACTAACCGCAGTGGCAAAAAACCTAGCGTCTCTCCAGCATCTTCCCGAAACCAAAAAGAAAACAAAAAAGAGGAGATCTCCTTCAGTTTACCATCCAGGAGATGTGTGACTATCTGTCAAGAACATCTGATTAAGATTCCTAGTATCCAACTTGGGCCACGCTTCCTTGGGCTCTTCCCAATACCACGATGCATCAACCCTGTCTGTTACAAGCTTTGCCTGCCTCCTCCTTAGTGGGATCCCAATTCCCCCTTTCCCGTCCTTTTCCAAAGTCTCTGGTGCTCAAAGGTTTTTTCCCAAAAAGCCCGGTTGCCTCTACTGAAAAAAATTCCCTATCTACGAGTCCCAAAAGTTCTGGGGGAAAAAATTCTCAAGGGAAAAATTTTTTGTTGTGGGTGGAGGGGGGGGGGGGGGGAGGGGGGGGATTTGGCTCGAAGAGAGGTCCGCAACCTAAGAAAAAAGGGGTGCCCCAGATTTCATTTAACTGGGAATGGAAAACAACCAAGACCAATATCTGTGTACCTGTAGAAACCAATCTAAAACTGAAAAACATGGCATAAGAATATACCATCACAAGGGAAATATTTAAAAAATGGTAATTTTTCTGCTAAAAAACAACATACTAAAGTACAAATATGTACAGGTGGGGAATAGGTGGGGAGAGGGCCCCGAGTCCCAAAAGATTTAAATTTACAAATGTATAAAAAGTAATGTTAATAAAATAAAATCTTTTCAGGGGTTTTTAAAAAAAATTCGCAATTATCTCATCAAAAAAATACGCTGAACCCCAATTGGGGGAAAGCATAGCAAAGCTAATCAAATGACCTTGTGCCATAATCTATTAAAAAAAATACATGCATCTAAAAAAAGTAGGATAAATGGTAAACATGAGACATATTACAACCATTGCCTCCTAATGGGACTGGTGCTTCAGCGGTGGTGGAGGCAATTGTTTCCTGGGTAATATTATGCTATCATATGTGTTGTGTTTACAATTTATTCTACTATTTTTAAATGTGTGTATTTTGCTTTCATTTGGGTTTTCTAGTAGATCAAGGCACCTAGTCATATGAGTATCTTTTGTTACGTTTTACCCGGGGTCCGCGTTGCGCTTGTGTCTGCATTTCCCAACCGGGCCGTCACCTCTCCCTGCTCCTGACCTCTGTCTGTGGCTGGCGTGCACATACCCGTACCCTAGGGCTCACGCTCTTTAAAATTTAAAGGGCTAGCGCACTGCTGATTGCCAATCACCGGTCGCTGTACTCTTTATTAGGTCACTTCCCCTAGCACACCATGCCAGTTCATTGATGGGCTTCTGCTAGTTTGTGTTTTATTACGTTTATTACTCCTGGTATCTGACCCCATGCTTTTGGACTTTGACTTTTCTCTGCTTGCCACCTGCACTGACCTTTCTGCGAGTGACCCGATTACGTTTTGCCTGCTATCAGCCCTGACCTATCCGTCAGTGACCCGACTATGCTTCCACCTGCTCTTTCTGTATCACCTTGTGGCAGACTCTGGTGAATACCAGGGGACTCCTTAAACACCACTCTCTGGCATGATTCAAAGTCATCTCTCACAGTGAACCAGAGGATCCACCACCTGTGTCCGTGACAAATCCTGCTCGAAATCATGTAAAACTACAATATCACATAGCTCAGCTTATCTACATGTATCATATCAGAGAGGGTAGTATAAATCACTTGACAGGTTCCCTTTAAAGGGGTTTTTCCACAAAGTAAAATTGATGTTGGAAGCTTGCAAATTAAATAATAAACATTTTCACCATTCATCATTATTACAAATTATCTACCATTTTGTTTTAGCTGCTATCTTAGTGATCCATAGTGCACAGCTCGTCTCCAGGAGATACAACCAGGGATAAGAGCTCCTCAGTCTTGCAGCACATGCTCAGACATCACCTTTCCTGACAGATATCCCCTTTCCTCTCAGTCAGCTACCGTCAGTCTCTTCCCTGCTTAGTAATCACACACACTCACTCATTGCTGAGTGTTCAACCCCAGGTGATATCATTCTACTCCTGTCCTCTGTACTCCTTAGTAATTAGTCAAACTGCAAATAAAGAAAGAAGAAAACTCAATCAGGTATGTGCATTGAGACAAAAAAAATCTATATGTTTGGCTCCTCAGGGATTTGAACTTTGGACCCCTAAGTTGGCAGGCAGATGCTCTATCACTTAGCTACTTATGTAACTGCTCTTCACATAAACAGACCTTTGTTTGACCAAAGCAAGCACATTGTGAGGAAAGGCATGGTGATGTCAAACCTCTGGTCAATATTGCAGTTCAACAATCACACACGCTCCCTTTTGAGCACACTGAAAGCTGAAGCTGGATAAAGCAGGTAGGAAAAGACTTTGTGGCAAAACCCTTCTAAGTGATCCCTATCTTCTCAGCCAGGCTACAACAAAAATGTTCAGGAGAAAAATAATGCATGTGTTTTCTTCAAAATTTGGTTTAAAATGGTGCATATTTTAGTGTACATTATGTAAACTGAAACAAGTCAATGTACTGGAAATCAAACAAATGGAGATGTATTGTTTTGACTTGTCCATTGAAGTCAATAGGTAATATTCACAATAAATCCCCTGCCTAACTAACACACGTTGACAGTGGTTTCATGCTACATCTTTTCTTGCATTTTTGCATGCATTTTTTTTCTTTCAAAAACTGCAGATACTTGATGTTAGCATGAACAGATAGGGAATTATAAAATTATGGAATATGAAAAACAATCAAAACACAGCATGATTTAGGTGTAATATGTTTTGAGGTATTTTTCTCCTCAACTAATGTACATACGTTTTTTTCTCCACTAACAAAGAGCACATGTGCATGTATGTTGTGCTTTTTCTGTGGTGTTTTTCCACATTAAAAATCAAGTGATGGATCACATGATATGTAATGGAAAAACCACACCAGAAAAAAATAAAAAGAGGTACCTCTACAAACTACTTTTTAAAAAGGCATCAAAAACAAAATGAAAAAGATGAAAAACTGCATGAAAAAATGCATATAGCCTGTAAAGCACACATGCAAATTTGACACCTTTTTATGGTTAAAGAATGCCATGCAAAATGTATGTATGAAAGAGTCTTAGGATGTTTCCTTAAGAAAAAAAAAAATATAGGCAAAATAGTTGATGCATAAGAATTTTAGTACCATGTAAACAAGAAAGAATTACAGCACTATTTACTGAAGTGCAATGATGCTGTCGAGTTTGGTTATTTTCCCTGGTGGTGCTTAGTGGTCAGAGACAGCGCTTCTTAGAATCAAACATATAAGAAGAAAATTTGTCCACAGCACTCACAAAAAATATTGCAACTTTATTCAAGATTCATATGCAGGGGAAGAGACACAAATGAACATCCGCCAATAGTCATTTCATGTCCTTATATGCTTTTTCAAGGCTTGAAAGTAAGTAAAGGGTGATGGTGTATTGTGTCTTCTCCTGAGTCATTACCTGCATATCAAGCCTGCATTAAGTTGAAATATTTATTGTGAGTGCCGTGGACAAATTTTCTTCTTATATGGTTAAAGGGGTTGTCTCGCTACAAAGAATAGCTTTCAAATTGTAGAGAACACAATTGTAGGGAACACAAAATAAAAACATTTTCCAAATATATTGCTTTGTTCCTCTGTTTTCCCTAAGGAGATACAAGTGAATTTATGACCTCCCTGGCTATTTCAGTTCCCTCAGTAACCTACCTGTAAACAATTCTCCCCCTGCTGTTTGTTCAATGAGATAACAGTGAGTGAAGTCATCACACAGGTCACAGCAGTGTCCCTGCTGCTGAGCAGTAAAAAGCTTGATTTATGTAAAATAAACAGAACTGTAATAAGGGCTTTTGTTTTGGGGATCAGATAAGAAGTCCTGTTAGTAGTTTGAGAAGCTAATCTGATCTAATTAGCAACTGAAAGCACAGAGCTGTATGCAAATGTGTCAGTCTGAACCAGGCAGTGACAGAGTATTTCATTCATGCATTCTGTGAAACTCTGTAGGGAGACAACTCCTTTAAGCATAAGAATGTTAATTTGTCAAATTAAACGTAAAAAAACTGCACAGATAAATTAATAGTAAAGTAACCAAGCAACTTGATGAATTAAATGGGGTGTTCCCACCTCGCATTTTGGTGGTATATCGATGCCATCAAAGTGTGATTGGTGGGGTCTAATCTCTGGGACCTGCACCCATCTCAGAAATGAGCCACAGAAAGTCTCCACCTCAGAATGGAGAATTTGCTGCACTTGTGCACAAATCACCCTTCTCTTCTATGGGAGTTCTGAGTATGGCACACATGTTCTCAAGCATAACCTTTTCTTTATTCTAAAGCAGACTGTTGGGGATCCGTTCACCATTACAGTGCAAGTTGGGTACTACCTTCTTGAAGCCAGGTTTTCGCCTAACATAAATGAAAGGCACATTGAGCGACATGTATGAACAGGTCTGCGCCAGAATTCTGGCCCCAAAAAGCTGTAGCAGCCCAGTTATATAGATGCATGAACAGGCGTACTCCAAACTTTGGCACGATAAGTGCCTTGGTACTGCGCCAAAGACACTTTTTAGGTACAAACAGACAAAGACAGGACAAAACGGATGCCAACCAGGAGGGTTAAACATAAGGCAAAGGAACAATACATAGACAGACTAGAAACACCAAGAACATGAGCAGAGACTAAAGCTAAACTCAGGCAAGGAACCAAGGCACGGCCAGGGCAAGAATACAGGCAGAGAACAAGGCAAGGAAACTCAGACAAAGACACAGACACAAGGAGACCAACATAGAGACTAACCAAATATAGAGCATACCATAAGGACGCAAACAAGACAGCGTGCGCACACCAGACTGCTAACAAACAAGATAAGAAACCACACAGCAACAACTACACAACATGCAACAACAAGTATCAGGCCGGGAGTGTAGTGGGGGAGGGGGGAGAAGCAGGCTATAAACACACAGGTGGAAGGGGATTGGTAGAGGAAGCCCAACCCCGCTGCACACTGTGGGAATAAATGAGTGGAAGATGAGGCCGCTGCCCTCTTTAGAGCAACAAGGAGTCAGGGCAGCAGCCAAGATGGAGGAGCAGCATGGGCAGCATGGGAAAAGCCACACAGCAACCCCAGATGGGCAAGCAGTGGCGAAGGACAGGAACGCGGCACAGAACGTGACAGTATGTCAGCATGCTATGCTTTAAAAAGTAACAGTTTTTTTTTATATTTGTTAAACGTAACACATATAATCTGATTTTTTTCTACTCTATATAAATGTAATGAAAAAAATAAAGCAAAAATATCCAAAAACTGCAAATCAAACTTAGAGTGCAGAAGTCTCTAGACTTTTACTAGAAGTAAAAGTTTAGATGTTTGCACTTAGGGCACATGTATGAAAACTGTTTAGGTCTAAAACTCACATTTTGCCCATAGTAACCTATGGGCAAAAAGTGAGTTTTAGACCTAAACAGTTTTCATACATGTGGCCCTTAGTGTACAACTAAGAAATTCCAGTATTGCCAACATTTTATTAATCCAAACTCCCTGACTGATGGTTCCTTGACATATATTTTCCCACAGTCTTTATGTTTTAATTAAACAGATGTCCTAAAAGTAAACCATTTTAAGCTGAGTTGACTTGGCTGAAGATATGAAGAATGAATAGAAGAGTGAAACAGTATAGGCACCCACCAGCCCACTTCATCATGACATTATTTAATCCCATTCATCTAGCATTACTTCCAAACAATAGAATGGACTTTGCCAATGATAACTCCCTTTATTTTACCATCTAACAATCTGCACCTACTATCTTTCTGTTTGTCCTTATCACTCGAGGATGCTTTGTGCTTCAGTAAACTATATACCAAAGATTTAATCCTAGTTTTTTTGAAGCTTTTATAGCAGTCTAATCCCAGGCCCTAGCTGGTGTATTAAGTGACATCTCTATTTTGTGAACAAACCAATCCAGTCATACTTCTCATGTCTATTTTACCCTGTGGTGCTATATTACAGAGATTAGTTCCTACACTTGTCTGCTCAGTAATAGATACAGTGAAGTGTGTAATGGTATCGCTCAAATTTTAACAATATTCGACAGGGCTTTTGAATGTACCATATCTTGACCACTTTACTAGTTAAAATTGAAATGTTTGATTGTTATTACACATTTAACAGTGTCATATTATTTAGGATGATGCAGATATATAATATTATAGGAGTCGAAGATGTAGTCACGCCACGTGAATGTCTACTTATTTTTAGTCAATAAGAGTAAAGAATGAACAATTGTCCATAATGTTCCCAAACAAGCTATGTTTAGGTTGAATTTTTGTATTGTCAATTGTTTTCTCTTCCATCATAAAAGAAGAAACACGAAAACAACAGAGCGCCTGAGCTGTTCCACCAACAAAGCCTGATGGACCCTACTGACTCACATACTTTCATATGTCGTTATTTAGGCATCAAAGTTAAATCATGCCTAGTACAGTATTCGGCAGTGAAAGATTATTGGGTTTCATGGACCACATTTTAATTTTAAACAATTAAACACAGTTTCATTTTAATCTCTAATAAGGGTTACTTCCCACCCATTGACATATACATGGAGGATCTTAACCCCTTAACGACTGCGCACCGTCTTTTGGCGTCGGCTGGCGTGTGTCGTTCGTCTGCAGCGACGTCTTTTGGCATCGCTGCAGACTTAGGGGTTTGAAGGCGCCCGGCGCCGCAACTGCACTGGGATCAGAGCTGTAATACACAGCCCTGATCCTAGAGCATCACTTGCGAGCACCGGGGAGCAGAGGAACCTCCGCAACCCGATGCTTCAACCCTTTGATTGCAGCGGTGCATTACCGCAGCGCAATCAAAGGGTTCCCTGCTCTATCGGCTGATCAGAACACCCGGTGACCCGACAGAGCGCGGGGAACGGCTACACAGTCAGCCCTGGGGACCTAGAGAAGCCCCAGAGCTGTCTGTGTATGAAGCCAGTGACCAGGACACACTGTGTGCTGTCCAGATCACTGCCTGTGTCAAAGTGACATAGATTAGAATGTATTAGCAGTTATGAATATGCTAATACATTGCTAAGTGTTTAAAAAAAAAAAAAAAAAGTAAAACAGTTTTCCCTTCATGGGATTTAAAAAAAAAAAGGGAAAAAATATAAAAAGTGTAAAAAATAAAGAATAAAAAAAGAATAAAATAAATAGGTATTTAATAAAAAAAATAATTGCGCATCCATTACACACACAAAAAAACTACACATATTAGATATCCACACGACCGTAATAACCCGTAGAATTAATCTATCAAGTTATTAAGTGTGGAATGTGAATGGTGTAAAAAAAAAATGTAAAAAAAAACAAAAACATTTTTTTTTTACATTTCTGCAATAATTTCTAAGTGAACTTAAACTATTCCCCCATAAAGTACAACTTGTCCAGAATAAAACGAGGCCTCATCCAACTGCGTCATTGAAAAAGTAAAAAAGTTACAACTGTTGAAACGCAAAAACTAACAAAATGTTCTGGTCATTAACTACTTTTCAGGCCTGGGGCTTAAGGGGTTAATCAGTGGTCCACAGGGACAAAGAGGGAAAACCACAGCATTGCAGGAGCTAGAAGATCAAAAGAACTGCTTTATTAACCCATGCACAGCAAAATAACAGCTCCCATAAGAGCTTGAATAATATGGAGTGCTGTGATTTTATATACAAAGAATATATATATATATATATATATATATATATATATATATATATCTATAAAATAGATGATAGATAGATAGATAGATAGATAGATAGATAGATACTTATATATATATGTGGATATATATATCCACAGGACAGGTGGTAAATGTCTGACTGCCGTTACCACTAAAACAGAGGCCCTGAGTCTCCAGTTTGTGCAGCAAGGGAGGGTTTAAATGAAACAGTGTCAGCAAATGTGTACCACTGCTCCGTTCACAGTCTATGGAACTGACAAAGACAGTGGAGTACAGCGCTCGGCTATCTCCGTCAGTCTCATAGACTTTGAGCAGAGCAGTTGTATACATTTTCAGGCACTGCTCCATTCAAAGCCTTCTTTAGCTGTGTAAGAGCAGTAAGGAAAGGCCAGGGGTTGGCAGCCCCTTCGTTAGCAGTTGGTGGGGGTCCTGGCGGTGGGCTCACCAGCCATCCCAGATGTATCATCTATCCTGTGAATAAGTGATAAATGGCTGTGGCAGTGGCACATCCCCTTTGAGCGTTTAAACACATTGCCTCTGGCAGTGTCGGACTGGGGTGCCTAGGGCCCACAGGTGTAGTTGAATCTAGAGGTCCACCAATTGAACTGTTTCTGTTTCTACAGCTACTGTAGATGACTGTACATTCTTTCTATACGTTGCATCTTTCTTTTTGCCTCTTTTTTCTGCTTTTTTGCCTCTTCTAAGGAAGTGTATTGCAGTTAAAAAAACAACACCAGTTCTGCCATGCTCAGGGGCCCACCGGGGGTTTCCCCTATTCCCCTGTAGGCCAGTCTGAGTCTGGCCTCTGGTAACACTTCCAGGATAGTTTTCTGTTAAATAACAGCTGCTCACAAGTACTGCAGAATTTACAATCTTGTCTCTTTGAGACTTGCATTTTTAAAACGTTTTCATCTAATCAGATAACATTAACAATTATTTTTTTTCCTTTCCTGAAGACAATAATCTTCTCAACTGAGCAATAGTCCTCTTTGAAACTAGACTGACAATTTTTCTTAGTACAAAGCTGTTAAAGGGAATTTGTCATCAAAAATTATTTATTGTTTAACACGTTTTTATGTTAAACACATTTTTTAAGAATTTTTTGGTTATATTTCTTTTTAATTTTTCATATCACTTTCAATATTTTTTAATAATTCTTAAGTCCTGCAGTTTTCACTTTGGCCACTAGGCCTTGTTTGCACAGCTTTAACAGCAGTCAGAGAGATACTTTACAGCAGCTTCATGCACATAGGAGACTTAATACTGTTTCTGTCCCATAGACTTCAATAGGACAGTTTTCTGGTCATGCTGTGTGACCTAGGAAGAAATCACTCTGCAGGGAGGAGGGGCTGAGAGCTGTGACATCTCCTCTTGTGACTGGTGGATTCTGTGTTATCTATTCACACTGGTGTCTCATTTCAGTTTGAACCTGCTTGTGTTACTAATGAACACACTGCTGAAAATCTTTATCTATAGGACAGGAAGTGTCAGACTGTTATTAGGCTTAGTGGCCAAAGTGAAAACTGCAGGACTTAAGAATTATTAAAAAAAATATTGAAAGTGATATGGAAAATAAAAAATATTACCAAAAACTCTTAAAAAATGTGTTTAGCATAAAAACGTGAGTTAAACAATAAGTCATTTTTGATGACACATTCCCTTTAACTAAATTTTACTTGGATATCAAAGCTCAACAAGAAAAAAAAAAATAATAATTTAGGAAACACAAAGATGTAAAACTTTTTAGCAAGTGTGTATAGCAGTAGCAAAGGTTCTTGCTTTTTTGGTTACTGTAAATTTGGATCACATTTATTCTCACTCAAAGTGAATCATTTGGGATTATGTAGCATAACATAACTGTAACATAACTGTTGGCATATGGGAATTTGGACTGCGACGCGTCCCTGCTGAATTTACAACACAAACACGTGAGACTCCGCACTTTTCTATCTTCTTTCCACCTGTGCCCCCCCATGTGCAAACTCCCTATCTATAGTGCCCCATAGGACCCCCTTGGTACCATGGTAGTTAGGCAAGTAGGGCCCCTGGTGGCTAGGTATATAGGCCCCCTCAGTAGGTAGATAGATATATGGTTCCCCAGTAGGTAGGTAGCTATATAGGGCCCCTAGTATGTAGTTGGGTATATAGGGCCCCCCCAGTAGGTAGATAGGTATATAGGCCTGTTCCAATTTTGCTTCATTTCAGAGTTAGAACAGTTCTTATCTCCTTTTTGTTACACAAACTTCTCTAGTCACCTCTCTCTGCTCTGACAGTGGCCAGAATGGTGATGTCCCTCCCTGCTGTGTCTTATCATCAGGATGGGCACTTGCTTCTCATCTCTAATTCTTAATCTTTCTACTAAGAATAATTTTAAAACTTAGTGTTACTGATGTATGAGCAGCCATGTACCACCCTGTCCGGTCTGCAGAGCATATTTATGTGTAATTATATCAAAGATAACAGAATCACTCAGCAGTTAACAGCGTCTTGACAGCATATTAGTTTTTCTCTCTTTCTAGAAGCTTTCTCTCATAACAAATACAGCTCTGCTAAAAAAAACAATAGTGTCAATACTCACCTCCCTTGCCACCTTGCTAACACTTCTGGTTCTTATGTTTACTTCTGGCTGATGCAGATGGCTCAAGATTGCTGCAGCCACTGATAGGATGCTTTCAGTCTTGCCATTGATTACATTACCATTCAGAGCTGTTCACTTCCGAACAGTTACATTGGACATTGGCACATAACCCCTCTAACCAATAAGTGGCTGCAGTGGTCTTGACCCAACTGCAGCAGTCAGAAGTTAACGCAGGAAAAAGAAGGACCCGGAGCACGTGGAGAATAAAATAAAGCCCGAGCTAAAGGCTTATTTTAAAAGATGTCACAGAATTTAAAACATGACATGATAAAATTTAATGTACTTTACGCGTTTCGCACGTGAACCCATGAACCCTCAGAAGAATACATTACAGGATGTTCTAGCACACTTTATATAAAAAATATAAACTGTCTATTGGATTTGATACCTGTCAATCAAGTGACATGTTGGGCTGAGTGATCAGTGATGAGTCGAAGAAGATCAGAGAAGATTGGAGGATGAGCTGTCAATCAAGTGCCCAGGAAGATCACAGTTGCGCTGGAAATGCTGTGAACGCAGTTGGAATAAAAGAGTGGATAATACGTGAAGATCTTAATTCTAAATAAAATTATGTGAAAAAGAGCTGTTTTCTAAAGTGTGCAAATCCATGGTATAAATAAATCATGGGTGTGTTGAATGTAAAGCTGACGGATATAGATAAATCCCGGAGACAGTAGATAGAAATGGAATAAAATGGACTGGCCAATAAGAGGTCAGGCGGGTAATACAAATGAACAATAGGAGGGCTCGGTACTTTTAAAATAAGAAGGCGCTCTATAGCTAGGTCTAGAGCGCCAAATAAGCTTTCTTTTATTTAAAATATGTGTGCTGGATGTTGATTGGTCTGAACGAATGGAGGTAAAAACGAACGGACCAATGGCAGCTAGAGTACCGTGGGTGATTGTGATAGGTGCTTTTGAAGAGCGGTAGTTATGAAAGAACTAATGAAAAACGTGCCTATTCCCTATGAGAAAATGCATGGGCGAAGAAAGTGCTTAGAGCGGGGGGAAATACAAAGTGACCAATCATATTTAAAATTCCTCGTTTGATGATGGGGAAATGATTCGAAACAGCAAAGATGATTCTATATAGTTAAAATATACAAATACAAGTTGCCTAATATTATGATTAGCTCGGGTACATATATTCTCGTAAACTCCATACAACATGTAGTGAATAAATGGACATTATACATATCAAGGCATATGTTTAAACATACTAATAGAACATGTTAATTTATATATGATATCCGTGGCATAATTCAAACACTTGGGGTGTAAGGTTGGGAGTCGGTAGATCCAGAACATCTCCCTTGTTTGCAGGGCTTGTAGTCTATTTGATTGGTCTGGAGGTATGGCATCTACGGGTGTAATATGGAGAACAGAAAAGTCTTTTTGGTGAAACTCGCCACAATGGCGGGAGACACTTTGTAAAGTGTCACCTCGTTTGACATATACCCAGTGTCCATTCAAGCGGATATGTAGGGGACGGGATGTTCTCCCTACATATTGTGTTTTACAGATACACTCAATCACGTAGATAACATAGGAGCTTTTGCAGTTCAATTCCTATTTGATTTTGTCTGTTTCTTTTGTTGTATTTGAGGTGATGTGAGTGGTAGTGCAGATGCTAGAACAACATCTGCAATATGGGGAGCCGCAGGGAGAGCTTCCCGGAATTGAAGCATGGAGTTGTAGATTCTCTACGGGGTCTTATATTCGACTGGAGGCTATAATGTTTTTAATATTAGGAGCTCTTCTATATATTAAGCCCGGTTGTCTTGGTATTAAGGGTCCTAAAAAGGGGTCCTTCTTAATAATATGCCAGTGTTTTTCCAATACATTTCTTATTTTTGATCGCGAAGTGTTCCCTTTTGTTCTTCAGTCAGAAGTAAACAGAAGAACCGGTGGAAAAAGCGGCAGAGCTGTAACCAATGGGAGCTATGTTTGTTAATTTTATTAGTGCACCAGCAGCCTCTTTATATTTCATTAAAAAATGTACTGCACAACCTTTTTAAAGTGATGCGCACACTAGATGAACATTGGCTAAACCCGTCAATTTCATGGGACCAATCAACCATTGCTGGATTTTAATATGCCATATCATTTATCCTCAAGGGATATTGGCCATTGACTGACTTGTTTACCAACAAAATTTCAACAAACAAAGGCTGTGCAAAAATACTTTTATCATCATTTTTACTTTATATATACCGTATATACTCGAGTATAAGCAGAGTTTTTCAGCACAAAAAATGTCCTGAAAAATCCCCCCACGGCTTATACTCGAGTCACTGTCGGCGCTCGGGCGCTGCGATGGCCCTGCGCCGACAGGGACACTTCAGTTATATGCGCTCCTCAGGGAGCGCATATAGCTGAATCCCGAGTCAGCTCACAGCGTCCGGGCCCTGCGGTGGCCCAGGCACTGTCAGCGATCTCTTCCCCTGTATGCAACTCCTCCGGAGCGCATGCAGGAGAAGAGATACCACTTCGGAGCAGAGAGCAAGCGCTCCCTGCACCACAGTGGACTCCGGGCGGCCGCAGATTGGCGGCCGTCCGGAGTTTCCGGAACAGGCAGCGTGTGGCATCACGCTGCATGCGCGGCCTGATGACATCACTCGCCTGTGCCGAGAAGACCGAGGAGTGCGCCCGGGAGACGGAGCAGCAGGGATCAAGGTAAATGGTTGTTTTTTTGTTTTAAAATCCTACCTATACCTGCCAATAACCTGTCTAGGGGACCTATACCTGCCTATAGCCTGCCTAGGGGACCTATACCTGCCTGTAGCCTGTCTAGGGGGACCTATGCCCGCCTATAGCCTGCCTAGGCGACCTATACCTGCCTATAGCCTGTCTAGGGGGACCTATGCCTGACTATACCCTGCCTATACCTGCCTATAGCCTGCCTATGCGACCTATACCAGCCAATGGCCTGACTAGGGGGACCTATACCTGCCTATAACTGCCTATACCCTGCCTATAACCTGCCTAAGGGGACCTATACCTGCCTATGGTGGCAATTACCTGCCTATAGCCTGCCTAGGGGGACCTATACCTGCCTATACCAGCCTATAACCAGCCAACAACACCCTATACCTGCCTATACCCTGCCTATGAGGACCTATACCTGCCTATGGGGGCAATTACCTGCCTATAGCCTGCTTAGGGGGACATTAAGCTGCCTATACCAGCCTATGGGGGACATTAAACTGCCTATGGGGGATATTAAACTGCCTATGGGGGATATTAAACTGCCTATACCTGCCTATATCTGCCTATGGGGGACATTAAACTGCCTAGATAATTTTATTGGTATCTATTTTTATTTTTAAAATTCTCCAGTAGCCGCTGCATTTTCCACCCTAGGCTTATACTCGAGTCAATAAGCTTACCCGGTTTTTGTGGCAAAAGTAGGTGCCTCGGCTTATACTCGGGTCGGCTTATACTAGAGTATATATGGTATGTGCATGGTATATGCATTTCTAGCATCAATGCCAACATATGCCAAATCGTCACAATGATGGTAATAAACAAATCGGTACAGTGTAGCCATATTTAGACGTATACAAAGCATCGTTTTTCCAAGTATAGTCCAATGTTCGAGCTTATAGTGCGAGCTAAGCAGCTCCGTGCTGCATACTGTTGCAACATTTCGGAAATCTCTGTTTCCTTTCTCAGGCATGCGCACTGTTGAGCACATCCCCTGATATACGATCAGCATTGGGCAAACAGGTGAGTATTAACCCTATCTTAAACACATAATCTAATCTACATGCATATTAAAAATATCACTAATCTAAATCCTAACCTTTTGTTTACGAACAACTCATTCCCCTGTACCTATTAAGAATACAGCAGATACCTCTGTGTTAAGTGTACAATCTTTTGTCATAGGCGAAGTCCATAGAGTCTGTAGAATCACTTGGCATATTTTTGACCATTTCCCAGCACATATGCTAAATGTGCACTGGAAGTAGTAAAAAATGGAAAAACAAACAAATAAATCTAAGAGTTTTGATTACTTGCATCTCTTTAAACTATCCTCCATAAATGTTCTTAAAGTGAAAGGCTTTGATGGGAGCAATGGTCGAACATGTGCACTGCTGCACCAATCAAAGTCTTTGGGAGCCACAAAGATAACCATATTTGACTATCTCTGACAGTTCCATTGACTTTGAACGGGTCAGCAGTGCACATGTAGAATCTCTGCTCCATGCAAAGCCTTTCTCGCTGCGCAAGCGCAGAGGGAAAGTGAGGGGGACTTAAGACCCCCAGCTTAGTGATCATTTGAGGTCCCAATGGTGGGGCCATCAACGATTAGACAGAGCATGGGTGACAGTTTTCTACTAATGAAAAGACAATAGGCACTCACTGTTAATGGGAATCTGTCTCGAGCCTTATGCTGCCTTTGCTGAGGGCAGCATAAGGTAGTGATAGACCTGCTGTTTACAAAGGGGTGCCATTTATGCAATTAAGTAACAGCACTTGAGAACTTTAGTTCTCCTCTTTGCAGCACACAGTCAGTTCTAGCAGAGATAAGTCCAGTGCTTCCACCAGCTGCTTACTGACAGTTTTCTACCTATTAATAGTAAAGGGCCGTTCACACGGCTTATTCCGGGACTGATTTCAGCCGTACCGAGCGCCGTATTTGCACTGCATTACGGCTGAAATCTGTCCCAGCCATTACGGTAATCCACAGTTCTCATAGAGAACTATGGATTCCGTGTCTCCTCCCCGCTCGGCGAATACAGCGGGCGGGGAGAAAGGGACATGCACATTATCCCGGCGGGATACGCACCATGGATAATGCATGTCTGTGGGGCCGGGAGCTGCGCCCCCGCCCCTTAATCAAGCCGTAATTGTCGGCGAAATCCGTCCCGCAATTACGGCTTGAATAAGCGGTGTGAACCGGCCCTAATAGGTAGAAAACTGTCAATCAGAGCTGACCACGCAGTCAGAAACACCATCTCAAGCTACAAGAGACTATCGCAAGCAATGTCCCAGAGAAAAAGTGGTCTTCTTAAGAGATGTCAGAGTCCAGGTATTGGGCGTGATTGATCTGACCCTCTGACATCTAGACCACACAGAACACAGACTGGCAGGGAAGAAAGATGAGTGGTTAAGGAAACTGTCAATCACCACTTAGTCTAATCTGCAGCCCAGCACTGGGTGACCAGATGGTGTGGTGGAGAACCTTTCAATCACCACATAGTCAGCCCTGGAATCAGACTAGAGTTCAGACTAGTACAAAAAAAAACCCCACACAATCCAGGTACCGAATCATGGTCAATAAATATCTGATCATTTTACAATCTATACATACTCTTAAAATAATCTAATACTAAATTAAATTGCTTGGAATGATCCTCTGGTACAGATTATAAAAGCTCCACACTTTTGAAGCATTTAGAGCAGAGATGTCCCAGGACCCCCTTGCTGGCTCTTGTCTGCATAGAGCTTGATTTGGTGATTTGTATTTTGAATAGTGTAGCAGAAATGTTATGTATCCATACATACTTGTGCATCTCAAAAAATTAGAATATCACTGAGAAGAAAATGTATATAAATAATTTAAGTCAAATACAGAAACCCATACATTGTATAGACTCATTACAATATGAATTACAAGGTTTAACAGAATAAATTTGTGAGCCTTATAACAAATAAAAAGATAGTCCTGGAGAAAGGTTTGATTTTCAATGATATTCTAATTTTTGAGATGCATTAATAGTAGGCAAAACTTATAAAATGGTACACTTTAGATTTTGGTCAAAGTCAAATTCGACCTGAATCTCAGCTATTTGTTTTGGGTCAACCTGATCTGAATTCTGGCAAAATTTGTAAAAAATAAAAAATTTACCCTAACTCTGGATGTTTCAAACCCGAATATTGTGATGTAGCTTCAGCCAAACTGCTCTCAAACCAGAGAACTATTCGAACATCACTACTCAAGAGTGAACATATGTTTTAGAGCTTAACACCACTCAAGCCTGACGATTCCAACAAATAACATCCAATTTTTCAGTTTCCTGCAGTGTTTCATTGTTATCATTATTTAAAGTAGATATAGGACTAGTATGAAAATATAGATCAATTATGGATGCATCATACAGATCCATTTTTAGTTTATTTCCATTTCTGTTCTATATTTTCTTATTTTTGTATTCCTAATTTGCACTTAAATTTTCTGTTAAAGAATTAAGAAATATTTTGTCAGTATTGATAATTTTGATGAGAAATGGATGAACAAAATACATGTGAATTATACAAAAACAGCACGTGTTTTTAAATTCAACCCATTCTATGGACTAAAACAGTACCAATACAGGTTTTTTTGCTGATGCTGCATATTGAAAAAAAAGGAAATGTGAAAAAATAAATTTGAATATATTAGCAGTTTTTATCTTTAAACAAAAAATAAACTAATATGGATCCAGTATACAGAATTGTGAATGAGTCCCTAAAGGAACACTGCAATCAGAAGGGAGTATTTTTGTTAAAATCAATATTCCTGGAAAACCATTTTGTTAGCACTTTTGGTTATATTTTTTTTCACTCTGACAGTCCTACGCTTTAAAAATGACATATAAAATATTGTTTGGCAGGGCAGACTAATCTCACTTCAGCTGTTATCGTATTTTTTGGACTATAAGACGCACTTTTTTCCCCCAAATTTGGGGGGAAAATGAGGGTGCGTCTTATAGTCTGAATGCACTCTCTCAGGAGATCCCCGGTTGATCCCCGCTGCCGGCTTCCTGCGGCATTGCTCCTCTCCAGGCTCCTGCCACCCTGAAAGAGTGCTGTACAGCGACAACATGCGGCTGATCTGTACAGCCAGCAGCCGCCGCTAATAGCAGGGATGGAGCCGGCTCCATCCCTGCTGTTAACACTTTAGGCGCTCCTCTGTCCGAACACCCCCCCCCCCACACACACACACACACTGCAATGGAATTGTGTGTGTGTGGGGGGGGGGGGGGATCTGTTGCCATGGTAGAAGGAAGTCTCATGTAGGAATCCGCAGCTGCTATGTTTGTACACCTATTAAACCCTACCATAGGCTACATGTAATAGATAATGAATGAATGAAAATCCTATGTACAGCAATACAATAGTACTGCTGTATATAGGACAAGGCATTCTCCCCCTAGTGGTCAAGTACCCTAGGGGGACTTAGTGTTAAAGTAAACAAAAAAGTAAAAAAATATTAGTTGAAATCACTCCACTTTTGCCATTTTACAAATAAAAAAATAAAAATATAAACAAAATTGTTATGGCCACGTCCTTAAAAGTCTGATCTATTAAATTATAACACCATTTATTCCATACACTGTACAGCATAGAAGAAGAAAAATTCCAAACGCCTAAATTGTGGATTTTTTTCGGTCATTTCATATCCCGCAAAAATTGGAATTAAAAGTGATCAAAAAGTTGCATGTATCCCAAAATGGTACCTATAAAAACTACACTTCAGCCTGGACTTTTTACTTCAAATTCTTTTTTTCCTATTTTCCTCCTCTAAAACCTAGGTGTGTCTTATAGTCTGGTGCGTCTTAAAGTCTGAAAAATACGGTACTCTTCATAGTCTTATTAAAAATAGTAGTTAATAACATAATGATTGCTCTATTGATCTCTCCACAGTATATATAAGATTAAACTAGATTATGAGCAGGAATCTAAGAAAATAGGATAATTCTTTTTTACACTGGGGACAAGGGGAGGAGTTCTTCACACCTATCAAGTAATTGCTGATAATATTTAGGGTACGTCCACATGACAAAGGACAAAATACTCATCGGATTTTGATTCCTAAAACTGCCTCGTCTGAAGAGTATTTGAACAGTATTTTACACTAGGATTTTTAACTCGGTTTTCCGTTTTCTGTCGCATATTTCTATCAGATTTTGCCGCGGTTTTCAGATTACTTTTTATTCAACTCAATAGCATCATGAAGCACTATTGCGTTTTTAGACGCGGACCTGCACCAAAATCCGTGGCAAAAATGCGTACAAATCTTTCTGGTCGTTTTTCATGCCGTCCTAGATTTCAGTAGTAAATTTTATGCCATTTTCGGATTGAAACACGACAGAAGATTGAACATGTCCTAGGTTTTCTGAAAAACCGTTGGTTTTGAAATCCGACGTCAGAAAATCCGAGTCGCGTAGACTACAATGCAAATTTTCAATTTAGGTTAATGGGGATGTTTTATAGTCGTTTTTTGACGAGCATTCAAACCCGAATCAATGTTTATTCTGTCTTGAAATACTCATCATGTAGATGAAACCCCACACTTCTCAGACCAGAGTTGAACAGAAAGAAGGCAATCAAGCAATCCTCTCACTGCTGTGCTATCATAGTTCAGAGATGGGAAGTCAGAGAGAATAATGTACATATGAGAACTTTAAAAAATTATATATAAAATAAAACAACCATCCAATTAAAAAAAAGATTTTTATGATAATATTTTTTGCTATTTGCTGCAAAGATATTATTATTATTATTTATTTTAGAGCGCCATTGATTCCAGTGCACTGTACATTCAGGGGGTTACATACATAACATAAGTCAAACAAGTTCAATGCTGACAGTATGTGACAATCAACTGGCTTACAATCTACAAGGATGGGGGAATATTGATCCAGCGTCTTTGGAAAACTACCACACTTCCATTGTTGACAGACTGGTTTAAGGAAATTTTTTTCCTACAACGAATGGAGGAGCTTAGGGCCAATAATGAGCAGAGCGTTGAGAGATATAATAGGATCTGGACAGATTGGATGGCCTTTGTTGCCTCACCTGAATTTACATTGCTTTGTTTGCCCTCAATGACAGGTCTTTCTGGAGTGTTTAGTGATATAGATGTATTGATAGTTCGCTCCTCACATGCCTCATCTACAGTATCCTTCTATGTATGTGCCATTTTCCTGCTGTGACATGATTACTCCCGACATTGTTTGTTTGATATATGTTCTGGTTATTTACTTAGGATAAGAACTGGAGAGCGTAATAGTAATCTAAATATACTGTTGAGTTGTTGAATCTACACATGGATATAGTGACCTGAGCTGTTGCCATTGTCTTGAGCTGACATAGTATCTTGTGTAACATATTCATACGTACTGCTTTATTTTGTACTCAAACACTGGTATATGTCGATATTTAGATATTGTGCTGTCTCTATTTATGTAAATCTATTGTTTTCAATAAAGCTTGTTAGTAAGAAAAAAAAGAAAAAATATATATTTCTAATAGTCGCATATTGTTTGTCAACATGTGAAAAAAAAGACAAATGTTGATGATGGTGTCCCTTTAAGCAGATTCACTGCAAATTTTAAATCCACAGTGGATTACAGTACAATGCATGAGGATAAGAGTCAACATATTTCCACAAAGATAATAAATCATGCTCTAGATATTCAAAATCACAGTGTCTCATTTATATTGTAGAGTTTCTCAACAGGTTTCATCCCTTATAATGTAGCAGAGGTGAAATCTACGGTGATCCATAGCAAACATTGCATGTTACACCCTCAGGCTTAAGGGACATGAAACCTATTTAAAGAAAACAAACAAGAAGTCTTCCTGCCTTTTAGTTAAGTTCAGAGAATGCATTTCACATAGCAAACAAAACTGCTAGGCAATTTCATAAAAGAATAAAAAAAAAAAACAGAAACAAAAACTATTAAATCTCATCAGCTGCAATTTATTAACAGACTCTAAAATACTCCCTATTTATAAGGTTTGCATGTCTGCTCCCTGAATTCTAATGAGATGGGAAGAGAACTAAAACTATTTTCCAAATGTCACTGGCTTCTAAAAACAGTCATTTTAATGTTTTCATCTCTTGCAATTACTGGGTCACTGGTTGAGACTAACATTATGTTTTACTTAAGACTCAAATTATATAATGGTGTATAATATGCAAAATATACTGTAATTCAACATCTGTAACCCTAACTGGGTAATGTGGACACCGTGACAGTGTTTACAAGCCAACAGTTTTCCACGTGCTGCTAATAAATGTATTTGATATGCCACCCAAAACACACTTCATAGCTTATACTGTATGATAAACACTTAAATACAGATAATACCACTTTCACTCTCTCTTCTAATATTTATTTTTTAATGCTATTCATATGGCATACAGCAGTGCCATCTAGTGGTAAATATTGAAATCAGTTATTTATTGAAAAACACAGTAGATCAGGCATCCTCAAACTGTGGCCCTCCAGCTGTTGGGAAACTACAACTCTCATCATTCCTACTGTTATAGATTATATAAATGCATGATGGGAGTTGTCGTTTCCCAACAGCTGGAGGGCCGCAGTTTGAGGATGCCTGCGAGTAGATTGTAGATGTTGGCTAGATTGGAATGCAGAGCCTAAAAATTTCACAATTTTCCACCCCTAACTCTTACTCAGTTGTATCAATGATAGGTTGCTGTCCCTAGAATAGTTATGGAATGGCAGGTATAATGCCAATGAAACAGTGGCCTAGACAGAAATGGGGCTGCGGTTTGTCACAAGGAGATAAATCAGAAAGCAACAGGCCAGAGGGTAGGCTCTGACTGTCCCACAGGTGAATAGGAGAAACCCCCGGAGTGACCCTAGGCATGATGGACCCTTGGGCATGACAGTGCTGGGGCAAGAGAAAGAGGCTCTCTTTAAGAGAGAGGCAAAGCACAAAAGTCATGTGCAGTATGTGCAGTCATGTTCAGTAGCTGTAGGGTGGGCACCAAGGATCCAATCTACTGGTTGGCCCCAGGTACTGCAGTCTGACACTGCCAAAGGGTAAAACAAGAATGTAATCAGAAGATAGCCAGAGGTTGGTAAAATAAATAAAACGCATACCATGCAGACACTCCTAACAATATGGCAGGGGTCAGGGGTATAGCTATAGGGGATGCATAGGTAGCAGTCTCTACCATGCCCTGCAGCCTGAGGGGACCCAAAAGCTCTTCTGCCACATAAGAAGACATCAGCATTGTAAGCGGCACATGGAAGCTGGGGGGCCCATTTCACTTTTCGCACTAGGGCCCAGGAGCTTAAAGTTACACCTCTGGCAGGGCTGTAGTCAGGAACAAAGCTAAGATCAGGATCAGGAGTCAAATGCAATAGCAAAACACAAACAGGAGTCAGAAAAGAATGAATCTTAAACAGTCAATGCACAGCAGGCAGGATGAGTTCCTATTAAATAGGTTGCCAGGCCCAATGTCATCTTTGTGTGCAACCGAACACCGCAATGCAGCCAGAGCAGGAAAGTAGCAACCTGATCTAGGAGGGCCATGATGAAAGGGAGTGTAACGGATCACACCCCGGCTTCTGTGCGGGGCTCGCACTATTTCACTGTGCTCTGTACCTGCTGCTGAGGCTCCGGCTGTGTAGCGCTACTCACCTGTCCACGATCCAGCGCTTTTCCGTCCTCTCTGGCTTCCCCAGTGTGTGCGCGCTCCCTGGGGCACATGCCAGCCTTCTGACATTTAAAGGGACTGTGTCCCAATTTCCTGTACTGTGACCCCTGGCTATTTAAGGAACTTCCTGCCCTTGCTCCTCCTGGTCAGTTTGTTGGTGTCCTTCCTTTGAGCTAGGCCACGGTTTGCTGTGCTCCTGCTATGTTAACCCTCGAGTTTCCAGTGTTCCTGTGAACTTTTGCATTAACCCTATGCTGTCTAGCGCACCTGTTTCCCTGCTGTTTCCTGACGTGGTGTTCTCCTGCTACTGCCTGCTTATATTTGCTGTTGTACTACCTCTGCTACCAGTCTACGGCTACACCTGCTGTGACCTGTCACTGCTTCCAGTGTCCGTTGTCCTGTCCCGCACTTTGGCTACCTACCGTGAGTGTTACCATCTGTGCCCAGAGGATCCACTTACCCTTCGTTTCCAACCACCTCGGTTAGCAAAGTGACAAGGAGCCAGAGCAGGAGAATAAGCAACCAGTTGCCAGAGAAAGGTGAGGTACAAAACATAGACTGCATACAAAAAGATCAGTAAGATGGCCCTCATTCACCACTGAAAACCCTTTAACCAGTTTATGACTAGAGAGTTCACCCTCCTTCTTGACAGACATCTAAATATTGATTTTGTTTAGTACATGCAGATTTGAATGCTAAAACACTTTCTCACGTTCAGTTTTTTTTACATTTTTTTTCTTTTGTTCCGTGAGAAATAAGGCTTTCTTTTAATGTCATTTTTATATTAGATGTTTTAAAAGAAAAAAAATTAGGTAAAACAGTAAAAATAAAAAAATCAGCTTTTTGCATTTTTTTTTTACATTTTTTATACCACAAAGTGGCACTAAAATAAGTTTTGTAATTGTGTCACATTTCTGTTCTATAATCTCCAAAAAATAAACATAACAAATATCTGAGGGATTGAAAAGATTTTGATAACAATCAGTTTTATATTTGGAAAAATAGTAGATTTACCTACAAACCTAATCTATATTCAGATTTGTCAGATTCAGAGTCTTCTGCTGTAGAAGAATCCTCCACAGGTTCTATTAATAGCTATACACAGGGGAAGAAAACTGGTTGGAGGAAGGGTCAGAGAAAAAATAGAGGTAGGACAAATAAGAAAACACACAAAAAATCTTCTACTCAAACAGTACAAGATCAGAATCCTCAGAGATGTCAATCAGGAGAAGGATCAGTGGGATCAAATACATTGTCCTCTTCTGCATCCTGTGGTGTGGTGGCCCATGGTGTGGGAGCACAGGCAATGATTTTAAATGGCAATACAAATACGCCACCAGTGGCAGGAAATGGACAGGTTATGAACACAGTGCAAACTCAATCTCAGACGCAAATGCAACCATCTTCTTTAAATTTAAAATGGGAGGAAGAAGTAGCTATTGCAGAATTACAATCTAAAAGGGAGATAGTAATCAAACCCAGTGACAAGGGTGGTAATATTGTCATCTTAAATAAAAGTGACTATAGAGCGATGGTTGAGAGAATACTTGGTGATTCAGAAACATATGAGAGGCTTCCAAAAGATCCAACCAATGAGTATCTGAAGGAATTAAAAAGGGTTTTGGACCTGGGAATTGAGAAAAAATTAATTACTGAGGAGGAGAAGAAATTTATGCTAAATGTGAATCCTACTATTGCTACCTTTTATGCATTACCAAAAGTGCATAAAGAGGTTGTGCCAATACCAGGAAGACCGATAGTCTCAGGTAGAAACAATTTAACACAAGGACCTAGCACGTATGTTGATCGTATACTGATGCCCTTTGTCACTGGCCTTCCTTCATATCTTAAAGATACGAAGGATACTGTGATGAGAATTAACGATCTAGTGGTGAGTGAGAGTACACTTCTTGCAAGTTTAGACGTAGAAGCCCTATACAGTAACATCAGACATGATCTGGGCCTGAAAGCAATCAAGTATTTTTTGAACACAAGAGGTACACAATTTACGGAACACAATGGTTTTGTTTTACAGTTATTGGATTTTGTTTTGACACATAACTATTTTTTGTTTGATGGCACCTTTTATCACCAGATAAAAAGGGGAGCACCATGGGCACGCCCTTGTGCCCCCAATTTTTTGCTAATCTTTTTTTAAGGTTGGGGGAGGATCCTATTTTTTTTTTTTTTCTGAAACTTTAAAAATTTTTCCCCAGATCGGGATTTTTTTTTTGGGGGCACTTTTATTGATTTTTTTTAATTTTTTTTTTTGGGAGGGTTTAGGGGGAAAAATTATTCTTTGGATTTTTTTAATTTAGACTAAATGATAATAAAATTTTGGGGGATGAAATTTAGTTTGAAAATTCATCGGGAAAAAATTTTAATTTTTTTTTGGATCTTGAAATTATTTTTGGATGAAAATAAGCAGTTTCCCGAAAAAAAGATATTTCGGAAAAATACGGCTACAAATTTGTTTTTTTAATGTTTCTAGCGGGGCATCCCCCTTCTAAAAAAAAAAGGGTTCCCCCCATGGGGCCAATTTCTGGGGGCTCCGTAAAAAAAATTTTCCAAACATTAGTGATTTAAATTTAAAATGTAAAAAGTTAAATGCACGTTTCGGGCAAGGGGATTCCCAAAAAAAAATGTTTGGGGAAGGGGCGTTTAATGGGGCCCTTTAAACCATGAAAAGGGGAAACATTTTTAATCGAAAAAAAGAAAAAAAAAAAAAAACTGTTTTTAAATTTTTGTTGTAAAGGTCCCTTTTGGGATGAAAGAGCTAATGAAATGAAGCTATACTTAAAAGACTTTGGGCAAAATTCTGTAGGAAAGACCCAAATTTTTTCCCCTGTGGTGATTCCTAAATACCCCTAGTGCCCATTTAATAGAAGGGGGAAAAAATCTTAGGGAGGGAATTTGTACTTTTTTTCATTTTGAGGGGGATGGCAAAAAAAACAGGGTTTTGAATTTCTCCGGTGGTAGGGCTCATATCCCTGTGGGCAAACTTTTCATTTTGTCCATTAAAGGGAAAACTAAAGAATTTTTTAAATTTCCCCCCAGGGATAAGAAAAAGATTTGAGATAAAAAACAATTCTTAAATTTGGGAAAAAACCGAGGGGGGGTTTTTATGGGGCTATGTGATTTGGGCCCCAAGATTATGTGGGAAAAACCAAAAGGAGTTTGGGTGGGTCAAAGCTCAAAAAACATCGGGGGAAACTATTAAAAAGATGGTGTCCCCCCCCAACGAGACACATTTTGGAAGTCCCAATAATGGCGAAATAGAGGTGTAAAATTTTGGGGCATTGTGTGAAAAAGAAAGGGGAAAAAAAGGGGGGCGACTGGAGGGTTTTTTTGGGGTTGCAAAAAAGGGGAAAGTTTGGATATACAGACTCAATACATTAAAACCCCTAAAGGATTTTAAATTTAAAAAGGGCCCTTTTCATTTTCCCCGGCATTTTTTTTTGTCTTGCGGGGTTCCCTATTTTAAAAAATTTTTGGGAAGAAAAAAGAAAATTATGTAAATTTAAGTACGGCAATGGTTTATAGCACAGTTGAATATAAAAAATTTTGGGAAGCATCAGATCCACACTTTTTTTTTTTTCTCTCCTTCCCTTCCCCTCGCCCCCCCCCCCTCTGCCTCTATTTTTTCCTCATTTTCCCCCGGGGGGCCCTGTAATAATGATAGGAAATTCATCAACTTGGGGCCCCAACGGTTTTTTTTAAAACCAAATTAGGGATGATTTTAATTGTTTTTTGCAAGGGATGTGCCCCTCGCATTGTTGTGGCGAGCTGGGGCCCCGGGAGGGATTGTTACCAATTTTATGTATGTATCATCTATGTATAGTTTTATTGTTTTTTGCTTGCAGCGCTGATCTAGTGCGAAGTGGATGCAACGGATGCAGTGGGGTTAAAGATACTGAAAAATTTTTGCATGCTCCCCTATTTTTTGCATGCTCCCCTTTGATGTTGTGAATTGGGTGGGTTGTGTGAGCCAAAAGGGGGGGAAAAAAAAATGGGGAAGTTGTTTAGGTCCCAAAATTGGGGGAAGGGGGGGGCTAGCAAAAGAGCCTACAGCATTAAATTTAAAAAAGTATGAATTTTACTGTTTAAAAAACAAGTGGTTTAAAGAAAATAGTCTTTTAGACAAAAACTAAAACAGGGACAATGAAAAAATGTAATTTTAAAGGGGCCTGAAGCTTATTTTAAAAAGATATCATATTGGGTATAAAAGGGGAAGTGCTTTAAAGGGAAGTTTAAAAAGACAAAAATTTTATTGGAAAAATGGAAAATTGGAAATTCCCCAATGAATTTGCAAAATTTAGACAATTTTAAAAGAAAGGGCCGTTGGGGGTTTATAAGTTGGTAGGGGTGCTGTGTTATGGGACCCATTCCCGCTTTAAATTCATTCTAGGGAGGCCCCGCAAATTGGGAAATAAAAGGGGAAGTGAGACAGAACCCAAACACACAGGGCTTTCGGGTGTTTTGTTGGTGCAGTGGGCTTTGGCGCGACCGTATTTGGGAAGATGGGGCGCAAAACCCGTTATGGAAAATGGGGAATTTGTCCGGAAAATTTTGTTGGGGTCATGAAAAGATTTTGGGGGCAGTTATTTTGCAGGACATGTTTTTGGGGTTTGGGCGTGAGGGGGAGCGGGAAGGAAAAGGGGGGGGGGGTTTTATGTTGGGGTTCTCTGGGTGGCTAATTTTGGGGAAAACCTGAAATGGGGTGGGGGTTTTCCCCAACACGAAATAAAAGGAAGTGAGCTCAGACCACATGTGGTCGGACCTCTACGCCTTGATGAAGCCAGGTTAGCTGGCGAAACATGTGGGCCCGGGAGGTCAGATATGACGTTTTAAATTGTGATTTCTCACCTTGTCTACAAGTGTCACCTGCTGCAGGGGTGTCAAAAGGGGGCCTTATTTGTTCTGTGTCCATGAGATTGGGGAACGATTGCCCAGGAGGTAGGCTTGGGATCCCTTTACTGGAGTTAGAAAATTTGCTATAGATATAAGGCTCTCTGTTAATAGGTGGGGGCTCCACCAGACTTGATAATAGAAAGGGAGTTATTCCCTCTTTCAGAAGCAAAAAATGGTTAAAAGATGAGGTGAGAGATCAGGTTTTTAAATATTTGGTGTATAGAAGTTAAGAGTTATATATAATAAAAGTTACGTTTTAGTGTTTAACAGAAAGAGAACTGATAGAGTTTAAGTTTGCCTACGGCAAAATAGTAAATATGCATTTTTGTTCTAGACACCTTTATATAGGTTTTAGGGACACCGGGCTTGATGCTCGAAGTTATAGTTTAGGCTGTTTAATTAATTTGTAATTTTCTTTTCTGAATACATTATTTTACCTATTACCAAAAGGTCAGAAAAGACCTCTAGGGGGCATTTACATAACCTTTCTTCTTGTTGTTGCAGCAGCAGGAAACAGGATAGAACAATTTGAGGAACATGATAAGGCGTTCAAAGTGGTTGGTTGACTTGATCTGCAAATTCACCAAATCTCAATATGCTCAAACATTTGTGGTGGGTGCTGGAAAAGTGAGTCTGATACACGGAGGTCCTGCTGCACAATTTACAGTACTTAATCCCTTAATGCCGCAGTGACATGTGTCACTATATGTGAGAATAACTTTTTGACACTTTTACCTATCCATGTGATTCAGAGCTAGTTTTCTTGTGACACATTGTGCTCTGAATTAGCAAGAAATTTATATCCATACAATCCTTGCTTATTAGTGAAAAATATCAAAACATCGTGAAAATTTGGAAAAATTTGCCATTTTGAAAATTCAAAAATTTCTGTATGTAAGACAGAAAGTTAATCCACAAAAAATACTTGCATCTACCATATGTTTACTGTAGGTTGGGGCTGGCATCATTTTTAAATGTCTTTTTATTTTTCTCAACACTAGGGGGCTTAGAAATTTAGTAGTCATTTTTCACATTTTCAAGAAATTTTGCAACATAGATTTTTTTAGGGACCAGTCTAGTTCTGATGTGGTTTTGAGGGGTGTGTGTATTAGATACCTGCATAAATGACTCCATCTAAGAAAAGACTCCCCTTAAAGTATTCAAAACCATATTTAGGAAGTTTACTAACCTATTAGGTGAAATTTAAAAATGTAACTTTTTTTGAAGAATTTAAATTTTTTTCCATTATTTACTGGAACAATGTACACGTGACCAGGGAAATGCAACTCAACATCGACTCCCCAGATTCTGCTGTTTTTAGAGATATCCCATTTGTGGCCATAGTCTGCTATTTGGCTCAACCATAAGCCTCAGACTAGGAGGAGCACCTACTGGTTCTAATTTTCATTACGAGTTTCTTTATGCCCCATTACAAGTTTGTGGACACCCTAAGGTGCTAAAACTTAGGGCCACATGTATGAAACTGTTAGGGCATGTCCCCACGGCAAGGGTTTTCAGCCGGTTTTTCAGCCGCTTTGCGGTTTTTCAGACTGCCTGAAAAACCGGCCGAAAATGAGCACAATGGTGCTCTATGGAAAACCCGTGCAGCAGTCCCCACTGCACGAGTTTTCCGTCTGGCGGTTTGTCCGCTCGCGGTCCGGCCACAGGACAGAATCTGTGCTAGCCAATGTGAAGAGGGAGGGCTTTTCTCCGCTCATCGCGGAGAAAAGCTCCCCTGTGCGGCCATGGGGACGGCCGCAAAACAGGACAAGTACCGGCCGGTATTTGTCCTGTGCCGTGGGAACGCACCCTTAAGGTCTAAAACTCATTCTTTTGCCCATAGTAACCTATGGGCAAAAAAGTAAGTTTTGGACCTAAACAGGTTATACATGTGGCTCTTAATGAACACCCCTAAAATGACCCCATTTTGGAAACTACACCCTTAAGGAATATATCCAGAGGTGCAGTGAGTATATCGACCCCCACAGGTGTTTCACACATTTTTTTTTTGCGTTCGGCAGTGAAAATGAAAAAAAAAAATCCAATAATCTGCAATTTTAGCTGAAAATGTTGAATTTTTACAAGGAATCCTAGAAAAAAAGCATCCCAAATGTGTTATGCAATTTTTTCCAAGTTCTGCAATACCCTATATATGGGTGTAAACTGTTTGGGCGTAAAAAGGAAGGATCGCTATTTGGCTTTTGGAATGCAGATTTTGGTGGTGCCATTCGCAAAGCCCCCAAAGTACCAGAAAAGGTGAAACTTTTCAGAACTCGCCCCATTTTGGATTCAACACCCCTCCTGGATGTCTTCTTGGGGTGTATTGTGCGTTTGGGATACACAGGTGTTTCACAGTTTTTTCAGCAGTGGGCCATGAAAATGGGGGGAGGGAAACGCAGTTCCGCCATTGCTTTTTGGTCTACATTTTTAAAGTGTTTGCCGTGCGGTATACATGACAGGATAATATTACTATGCAAGGCCATACAATTACAATGATATAAATTATATATATGGTACTTTATGTTTTATTACTTTTACACAATAGAATTTTTTTTAAAAATTGTGTTTTTATGTCGTTATAGTCTGACTGCCATAACTTTTTTATTTTTTTGTATATGGAGCTGATTAAAGGCTTGTTTATCACAGGTCGAGTTGACGTTTTCATTAGTACAATTTTAAGATTCATATGACGCTTTTATCAAGGTTATTGTGAGGCATTTTGAACAAAATACAGCAATCCTGGTAGTAGTTGTTATTTTTATGTTTTACAGTGTTCACCGTGCAGTATAAATGGCATGCTAGCTTTACTCAACAGGTGGATACAATTACAGCGATACCCAATTTGTATATTTTTTTTTATATTTTACTGATTTTACACAATAAAAACACATTTATTCAAAAAGGAAAACACATTTCTGCATCATTTTTGCATTTGCAGTTGTGGAACTACAAGTGCCTGCAAGCCACAGTAGCACATGAGAGGCAGAAAGTGAGGTGAAATCTTCTAAATAGGGCCACAGACAACAAATTCTACAGTCCCTATCCCATTCATAACCCACGTACTGCCTATAGTTACAATGTTTGGTTTGTATTACCTAAGCCTTGGGTCAGGCAGTGATTGATTGCCTGATATTTAGTTCAGCCCTGGTCGGGACACAGCAAATGTGCGGGTCCCGCCCCCTGTGCCGTGTTTGGCTGTCCTGCTGTATGTAAATGAAACTCTCTTTCTGTGCTGGCTGCTGTCTGTGTCTATGTTCTCATTGTCTTTCACTGCACCCTGAGCTGTGTAATAAAGGCTGCCTGAGCTCATCTCTGCTCCTCTCCCAGTGACAGCTCTATGTGAAGGATCTGGGCAGTTACTGAGTCTCTAGCTGCTATATTCATTTCACCCCTATATAACACAGCCTTATACCCTGTGCTCCCTCTCCACCTCTTGCCTGATAACAGAGGAGGAGCAGAGTGCATTTCTCACATTTGTTTCATCATTTCAGGCTGCAAATATAACCATTTACACCAATACAGGTGTTCTGGCTACAAGGAGCTTGTGGAGAGAGGTGACCGCTCTCCAGGCATGAGAACTGACCATTGCAGTTGTGACTTCCTCTCTCTCCCACTGCTCACACAGAATGATCATGATGACTCAAGAGGGAACAGGGAAGAAACAGTGAGGGACAACACGCCTACTAGGAGGAGAGACCCGCCTACTGGGAAGAGAGACCCGCCCCTGGTTTTGAAGCTGTAAGAGAGAGAGAAAGCTCAAGATGCCTACAAAAGCCTATACTGAGAAAATCCCTTTACAGAGTCCTATCAGAATTTTTCCTGCCTTTCACTAAGCAATCCTGCTATAAATCATATAAAGCTATATATCACAGAGCTCAGCTTCTCTTCCTCTACTACATCCTGCCCTCAGAGAAGGTGGCATAAACTACCTCACAGGTTCGCTTTAAATTGTTATGCGCACAGAATATTTTATACATTTCTCTTACATGTCTTTTAAATGACAATCATATTGTAAAAGTGTTACAACATTTTTTCTATAGAAAAATACAATATACTAAATTGCATTGATTATATTGGAAATAAAAGACAAGATTCTTGCCGGAAAAGCAAGTGATTGAATAACTCACATTCCAAAGTGAATGACAATGACTTTCTGGAAATGCAAAGGCTTTCTTGATGAGAAAAACAAACGTGAGACTAAATCACAGCTGCACAAAGAACCTTCCTAACCTTTCAGCTGCTTACTTTCCACTGTGTCCAAAGTAAAGAACTTTTTTAAAGATAGATTCTGTATACTAAATGTATGATATCAGTGATACTTTTACCCAACCTCCAACCTACCTTCCTTTTTTCATAAACGTAAGACTTTTGGAAACAAAAGGTCCACAAACTTTGGTGATATATGTGGCTGACCTTGTGACCTCAAATTACGACCACGGTCAGATTGTTCGAACATTTAGAAAATGTGCACTTTTGCTGCTTTTTTTATTATTATCATTATTATTATTTATTTTGAAGTGCCATTAATTCCAAGGCCCTGTAAATTCGAAGGGGGTTTCATACACAACTCATGACAAAGTACAGTGGCAAAAATAAACGACTAACAACTGGTACAAAGGGAGAGAACACCCTGGCGGCGAAGGCTTACAATCTACCAAGAGGGAGGAAAGAGACAGAAGGTGAGGGCAGACATGTTTGTGGGGGGTGTAGTGGCTCTCTTGAAAAGATGGGTTTTCAGGTTGTTTTTGAAATTAGTAAAGATGGTGGAGAGTCTGAAGTGTTGGGGTAATGCGTTCCAAAGTGTGGGGACGCGCGGGAGAAGTCTTGAAGGTGGTTGTGTGAGGAGTTGACACAGGGAGAAGCAGAAAAAAAGTCCTGGAAGAAGCAGAGATTGCGTGAGGAGACGTATCTGGAAATTAAGGCAGAGATGTATGGGGGACAGCTTATAGAGAGTCTTGTAGTTCCTGGTTAGTAACTTGAACTGAATTCTCTGGGTAATGGGTAGCCAGTGAAGGGACTGGTAGAGGGTTGAGGCAGAGGAGGAGCGAGGTGGATAAGACGTGCAGCAGAGTTGAGGATGGTTTTAAGGGGAACAAGAGTGCTAGATGGGAGGCCACATAGAAGGATGTTGCAGTAGTCAAGGTAGTAGATGACAAGGGTGTAGACTAGCATTTTTGTAGTATCAGAGTTAAAGGGGTTCTGTCACTATAAATATTAGCTTTCAACAAAAGAAGACTGTTAAATGAAAACATTTTCTAAATACATTGGCCAGTAGATTTTACTTTAGTCATGAGACAGAGCCATTTAGCAGGTTTTTGACTGCACACAAGTTTCTATGGTAAATTGCATAGCAGGAGGACGTCTGTTATCGAATTAGATGAGAGCAGGAGTGAAATCACCCCCAGGCAGGAACAGAGGACTGATGGGACTGAGCTCTTAGTGAACTATACAATAAAATTTTACTTTTGTATGGCAAAAGAAAATTTAAGGAGATAGCAAGGGTCTAGTGCTTTCGATAATAGTAGTAATAGCAGTGCCAAATAAAATAAGGGATATAATCCCAAATAGGGTTGATCTCTTTATTAAATAAATAAAATATAACCACTGATTAAACTATAAAATAAGTCAGACCTTTTGAATAAGTCTGTAAAAAGAGGAGACAGATGCAACGCGTATCGCCGATTCACGTGCTCGGCTTCATCAGGCAGTATGTGGCTGCTGCATGGAAGTCCATGCTTTATATAGCACTGAGTTGAATAAAGTTTGAACAAAAACAGGAAGTTGCTAATAAAGTTTGAACAAAAACAGGAAGTTGCAAATAAAGTTTCAACAAAAACAGGAAGTTGCTAATAAAGTGAACTAATTGGAGTTAGCAAGATTAGCTGTAGTAAACAAAAGGTACAAGTGCTGTGATAATAATCTTCTCTGTCAGAAAAATGGCTTGAAGCTAATTATGCTAATCACTGCTTTAGACCCACCCACAGTCTGAGGAGACAGGGTGAGTGCAAAACTGCCTGTGAGATAGTGAAACAGCATGCTGAGAAAACACCTTTAGGGTGCTTTCACACGGTGCATTTTTGGTGCATTTTTTCAATGCGTTTTTTGTGCAGGAAGGCACAGCAATTAATGCTGTATATTTCTGCACAAAAATCGCGGTAATTACTGCGATTTTTTTACCGCGATTTTTCTGCAGCAATGTACAGCGTTAATTGCTGTGCCTTCCTGCACAAAAAATGCATTGAAAAAAACGCATCAAAAACGCACCGTGTGAAAGCACCCTTAAGGAAAAAGCGGATTTGTGAAATATTTTTCAGGTGGAGGCTGCAGGTGGAAATGAGGGTTTGGATGTGTGGGTTGAATGACAGGGGGAAGTCAAGGATTATCCCAAGTCAGCAGACTTGCGGGACCAGTGAAAGTGTAAAGTCATTGACAATGATAGATAAATCAGATGGGGGGATAGAGTGGGAAGGTGAAAAGACGATAAAGAAAATTTTTTCTGTAACTTTATAAACTCCATGACATCTAGAATGTTCACTCATATTTGAATGGAAATTTCCATCACATTAATTAGTTTTAAACATGTAGGTGAAGGTAAATAAAGATTGTTACAAAATGCATTGCTGTTCTGATTTCACTTCATTTCAGAGTTTGAGCAGTTCTTAACTCCTGTTTGCTTACAGATTGTTTCCTAGGTTATCGACCACCTCTCTCTGCTCCAACAGCCATGGCTGGGATGGTGACACCACTCCGTGTGGTGTATTAGTAGTACCACAGGAGCTTGCTGATCTTTACTACTGACAAACTTTAACCCTTTAGAGCTCCGTAGCCTTGTACCCTGATGTGAGCCAAATGAGAAAACCCCTTTACAGAACATACACATTTTTGTAGTGCTATCTAATGTTAAATTCATGAATATAAATAAGTTTTAACACAAGGTAAAATCCCCTGTACAGGCTGCTCGTAGCTAGCTGTTAGCCGACCATGCATGAGAATGGGGAGGTCGGCGCTTCTATGGGAGCTCCCGAATATAGTCAAGCACACTTACTTATATTCGAGAGCTCAACTAGAAGTGATTCGAGAGGAGTCAGGCAAGCGCCCCCTTCCTCATTTATACGCATGGTCGACTTGCAGAGACCTATATAGGGGATTTTATCTCGTGGCAAAACCCCTTAAATTTAAGTTCAAAATCCTATTTCTATGTCAAAAATTCTGAAAAGGGAAAAGTCTGGAGAATACGTATGTAAGGAGTATTATTAGATTTCATCTATGAAGGAGGATCTGATGGAGGCAAAACTATTTTTCAAATTCATAGACTCACGCAACAAATGCAAGTTTTTGTTGAAAATAGTTTGTTCACCGCTTACTGCATAGCATTTTGCGTATTTACAATTTATTAAAGTTTTTTGTGTTCTAAAGTTGTATTCCAATATATTTTATGTTCTACCTAAATAGCTTGATTATTGTATCAAAAGGGTGAGAAAAGCCTGAGGTTACCATTTTACTACAGTAAAGTTATCACTTAAAAATGCGCCATCTATGAGGGAGTCGGAGTTAGAGAAACTGAGGAATCGGAGTTGGAGCTTTGGCTTACCGACTACACACCCCTGCTTTTCCTCTGTCTGGAATCTAGTGAGGAGGACCATGTCATGGCCGGTTTATGGTGAAATTATGTTCTTTCCACTACCGGAATATGGCCCCAACAGTCCTCACTGGAACCTTCATTAGTTTAGAAATTCTTCTGTAACCATGCCAACAGTTTTTTCTGCGACATTAAGGTTTCAAAAGGTCTTGAGACAGTTCACTGGTTTTACCCATCATGAGATGTTTCTTGTGTGGCACAATGGTAATGAGAAACCTTTTTATAGACCATCAGTTCAACCAGCTGATATTGCTTTCAACATAATTGCTTTCTAATTACTGATCGATTTCAGCAGGTTTCATGACTTTCCATGGCTTTTTTCACCTCTCTTTCTTCATGTGTTCAATACTTTTCTCTGTATCATTTCTCATTTTTATACATAATTTATGGACAGCTATGGTTTGATTTCTTTGCCTGTGTGGATTGAATGGGCTGTTATTGATATCTGGTGAGAATTTCATGTCAATAGCACCGTTGGAAATATATTTAATCAGAAAACTGGTGACGTGTTCAATACTTATTTTATCCGCTATATGTAACCAAGTGGCAAGAATTGCAATATCAATGCATCGTGCCTTGATTAATACTAATTTTTCTGTTAATTAAAATAAAAAAAAATTTAAATTAAATATGGGATGAGAAACCCTTTTTAAAATATGAATTTGCTAAATCAGCTTCATTTCCCTTCAGAAAAACCCAAGGATCATTATGATTCCCAGGGGAAACCTGAACTGCTATAAAAGTATTACTGATTTTAAAATGCTGACTTTTCAAAAAAAATCCCCAACCCTATTTCCCAAGAGGAATGATTTGGGCGTCGTTTATTTGTTTGCAGTTCTCTGCACTGACAGGGGTAATTTGCTCAACCAGAGAAAAGTTTTTTCAACTGCAGTGCCAAGCTGAGGAAGAAGGACTAAAAAGAGTAGAAAAAGTGGACTTTTAAAAAGGGAATAGATAAAAGTTGCTTTTTCGGATACAAAAAGGGGATGAAAAAACTCAGTGATTTTTTTGGTACACCAGGGCCGTTCCTAGGGGGGGGGGGGTTTCACCGCGCCCCTTGACCTCGATCCCCTCAGTGGCGCTCCCCGGCCGGGGGGGCATCACGGACAAAGGGGGGGGGGCCTCACTGGGTCAGGAGGGCATCCCTGGGGCCAAAGGGGGATAATGGTACAAAAGGGGGACTCTGGCTACAGGGGGTTACTGGCTACAAGGGGGACACTGGCTAAAGGGGGGGGGCATGGTAAAAGGGGGGGCCATGGCTACAAGGGCCACTGGTTAGGGGGGGAATCTGGCTAAAGGGGGATCACTGGCTCAAGGGGGGGATCCTGGCTACAAGGGGGGCATCATGGTACAAAGGGGGGGGAATCACTGGCTAAGGGGCTTTTACGGGTACGGGGGGGTTTTTATGGCTACAGGGGGGCCACTGGCAAGGGGGCACATGGCTACAAGGGGGGATTTCGGCTGAGGGGGGATTTCCCGGGTCAGGGGGATTCACGGCCAGGGGGATTACTGGTCAGGGGGGATCATGGTGCGGGGCATTTGGTCAGGGGGAATCACTGGCTACAGGGGGGGATCACTGGCTACAGGGGATCCTGGCTACAGGGGGGGATCGACAGGCTACAGGGGGGGGCAAACGTGGTACGGGGGGGATCTCTAAAGGGGGCATCGCTGGGTACAGGGGGGGTCCTGGTACGGGGGGCATCTTTTGGGTACAGGGGGGGCATCCTGGCTACAAGGGGGGGGCATCACTGGTACAAGGGGGGGGTTCACTGGCTGCAATGGGGGGGTTCCTGGCTTTCAATGGGGGGGCATCTACTGGGCGGGGGATTCTGGTGCAGGGGCATCCGGCTGCGGGGAAACCTGGGCGGTGGGCTCACTGGTCGGGGGGGGTCCTAGCTACAGGGGGGCTCATTTGGGTGCGGGGGCATGTATGGCTGCAGGGGGCTTTTGGCTACAGGGGGCCATGTACAGGGGGGCATCACTGGCTCGGGGGGGACCTGGGTACAGGGGGGGTTTCCCGGCTCAGGGGGGATCACGGCTAAAAGGGGCACACTGCTACAGGGGGGGATATTTAATGGCTACCTAATGAGATGTATAGTGGGGGGGTTTTTTTTGGATAGGAATTGGTATGAAATGTGATAAATTGGGGATTTAAATATGTGTTTTGTAAATTTTACTGAAGAGTGGGGGTAGTCTCATGGGTTTTTGGGGAAAATGGAAAAGAAAAAGAGAAAGAGAAAAAACTCTTCGAGACGTCTCCTGTGGGGTCACTAGTTTTGACTTTTTAACTTTTTAACCTTTTTTATTTCCCGCAGGCCCGTTTCAAAGGGAATTTTGGTTGTATTATAATGGTTTTTAATCAGTAAGGTCGTTTGGGATTATTCGATCCCCTATATGGTGGGGGATTTTTGGTCATTTGGGGTGGTGGTATTATTTGGTCACTGTGTGTTGGTGATATGTGGCTTGGGGTTTGGGGTTTTTTGTAGTTGCGTTTTTTTTTGGTAAAATTTTATGACCCTTTTTTAGTAGGTTTTTTACGTAGCAAATTGGGGGTAAAGCTTTTTGTATATTTTTTGGTTTGGGTGGGGTGGGTGAATTGTCCCCAAGTGGCGGAAATTTTGTTACCGGGGGGGGGGGGGGGGGGGGGGATTTCTTCAAATCGCCCCGAGGGAAAAATTTTTGCCCGGAACTGCCCTGGGTTTCATCCCAAAAACCTAATTTTTATTAACGGGTTGGGGCTGGAAAACCAAAGGGGGAGGGGTTGAGTTTAGAACCAAGCACCAGTTATTCAGTTACACCCTGCATATAGAATGATTACTTTAAAGGGGACTCACAAAAAGTTCTTAAAAAAGGGGCCGTTTTAAATGGAGGATTGGGCCCTCAGAATTTTTTTTTCTTTTAAGGAACTTCAGTTCCCCACTGGTTTTTTGCAAACGGAAGCCCCTTTCTAACTGTAGCAGGCTTGGTTCATGAAAACCCCCTCAATTACTTTTTAGGAGAAAAACAAATTTTCCTTTAAATAAATTTCATAGTTTGGCCCTGAGGGGTCTTGCTGTGGGAAGAAAAAGAGAATCATGAGCAGGGAGGCCTTAATGGTATCCATGTATTTTATTTGGGGTTTTTTGGAAAGGAAAAGCCCTTAACCGTATCCACCACAGAGTTTGAGGGAGCGCAAGGAAAATAAACCCCTTCCCATTTTGCCCTTAGATCAAGGGGGTTAAAAACATGAAGGCCCGGGAAATTTACCCCTCTGCTACTAGTTGCAATTTTAGGTTCTTGAACAGAAGCACCCAATAATTGTAAATTGTTTAAAACAGATCTGTATCTCTAGGAAAAAAATGCGCCCTTTTTTATTGAAACCCCGTTTCCCACCGCTTTTTCCCCTATTGGTGCTTTGCGGGTTGGCTTACCTCTAATCTCACTGTTGGGGAAGCACCGACACCCTTGCTATGTTGCTTTCTGTGTTTGGGCCCGGTATGCAAAAGATTTACTTTCCAAAAAAAAGAAAAGGGTCTTCTTTTTGGCCAGTTCAAGATTTTCTGGGCATTTTTTGGTCAGTTTCAATGGCACCAGGTTTCCACGTTTTTTCCTTTTTTTGGGACGTAGTGGGCTCACAGAAAAAAAGCACCCGTTTTCTATCTTTTCCACCCTAGGGGGCTGATAACTGCAGAGAAAAATGCCCCAATGGTTTTTAAAACAGGGTCCTGGGCAAAAGTCATAGGTTATTTCTGTGTGACAGGAGCCAGTAATAACTAATGAGCACTTGCTATATATAGAAGGTAGAATTGGCTGGGAGAAAGTGGTTAAATTTCATTTTTTTTACAAGCCTTACCATTATTTTAAATTTAATCTTATAACCTGCAAAAGTGTGTTTATTTTTCCTTTTGGGGCCCCCAAAACCAAAACATTTAGGGAATGGGCCCCCTTTTCTGTTAAGGCCAAAGCTTTTAAAAAGAAAAATGCATTTTTTTTAAAAAAAAAAAAAACAAAAGCAGTGGGTTTCAAAACCCGCCTAACAAAGAAAAAGCCCAATCGGAAAAAAAACTGAGAAAATTGGGGTTTTTATCAATTGAGGGCCCCAGTCAACATTGACTGGAAAAAAGAATCCACCAAATTAATTTAAAAAAAAAAAAATCAATTTCTTTTTAATTTCCCCCCCCAAAAAAAGGTTTTAAAAATAAAAAAAGTGGGTTTATTTTTGAGGGGTAAGGGAGGGATGTCCCCTTTTCCCCCCATTCATTTACCTCTCCTTTGGGCCCGCTTTTTTATAAAATTTTTCCCCAAAAAAAAAAATGTTTTTAGTATTTTTAAAAAAAGAAAATAGGGGGGATAAAAATGAATTCATACGCAATTTAAATTTAAATTTCTGAGATAGCGAACCAAAAAAAAAAACCCCAAACCCATGTTTTGGCAGAGATAGAGACTAAGGGGGGGACCCTTTTTGGTTAAGAAAATCAACGTAGACAAGAGTGAAAGGGGGTCCTCCTGAAGTGACCCCGAAACCCCATGGGCCATGACGCATGAATACAGTGGGGTGGGGCCCCCTATTGCGTTTTCTAGGGGTTTTACTTACAAAGACCCTTCCAGATTATCGGGCCAATCTGATTTAAGGGGGAAAATAGCGCCGGGGACCGCACCCCTAAAATCCGGGGTTTTGGATTTCCCCCGAACTTTAAAGGGTAAGCCAATCTATAAAAAGATGATAGAGTTTTCCCCAAAGGGTGAAATTAAAATAAATGCCCTGGACTGACCTATATCTGGGGGGGAAAACGGGCACGGGTTTCACTACATATACTTTGCCCAGACAAAGGCGAATGGGGGCCTTGGCTTCCAAATGTGAGATCATATAACTTGGCGGCTTTAGGCAGATATATGACAGACTGGAGTCAGGGCACCGAAGTATTTACAAGTAGTTCTCTGGACAGACTCTTTTTACCTAACATTTCATTTGTGAACTTCCTACACCTTTCGTTTGAGAAGATCCCCATGGAACTTCGCACTAACATACTATTGATGCCAGTCTGGAGAGCCTGGAATAAAACAAGATGCCAAAAACAAATGTCTCCTAACTACTCTATCCATCTTTCCTTGACCCTTAACCCCGGATTTTAATGCGGAGTACCAACTGCTGGGTTTATTAGATTGCATCGGTAGGGTATTAAATCCGTGGGGCAATGGATAAACTGTTCAGCACGCCAACTGTATTCATTCAGCGAGCTACAGCAAATATACCCATCAACATATATTCCCTTTTTTACCTACCTGCAGGCGAGCAGCTATTGTATATCTGTACTGCGACACCTAAGGGAGGCAGACTGGGATCCGGGGTTTGAACAGATTATCTTTACACCTGTCACCAGACGCTCACACCTGTCCTCCATTTACAGATATATTTTGGACGAAATAGATTACGTCATCAGCCCCTCGCAACTGGCCAAATGGAACAAAAAGATCCAGTTTTAACTCCAAGACGAATTCTAGATGCGATGCGATATACCCATAAATACTTACCCTCAACACGCTATACAGAAATGGACTTAAAAGTAGCGCACAACGCGTGTTTGACGCCCGCCAGGGGGTTCAAAATGGGAAAGTACACCAGTAGTGGCTGCTTTAAGTGTGGTTCCTCTGGAGTGGACCTTTATCATTGCCTCTGGAGCTGTCCGGAGATACAGGGATACTGGGGGGAGAATTATTTGTTGCATATGTGAAGGTGTTATAGCGAACTTTGAGGGCTCGGCAGCATCGTCACTTTTTGGATGCGGGGAGCTGGAGGCTTCTAAATACACGAGGATGGAAGCTCGCTTAATGCATATATTAGCCGCAGCAGCTAGAAAAGCCATACTGCAGGAGTGGCTCCAGCCAACCAGTCCAACCTTCAAACAATTTTTGGAGAAATGTTTATATCTGCTACAGATGGATTGGATAGAGGCAGCACAGCACAAAGAGAAGAGGGTGAGAACATTTTTTCGGCTCTGGGGCCCAATTATAGAGTATTTTCCACCTCAAGCAAGACAGACGTTGCATATATGTTTTGGAATGACGCATAGGTATTTGAATCAGCAACACGGGGGAAGAGAGCCAATAACCGAAATAGTGAGAGGCGAGGATAGGAGAGGGTCAGAAGTGACGGAAGTATTAAGAACACATTTGGCCTCATTGATAGCGGATGGATAACCGTTTATATGGGCAGGCGCGGTTGATGTCACTAGAGACGGCGGATGACCGCATAGACCGAGACACTTATAAACGACGGGAAACTAAAAGAGAGGGAGGACACCCTAGATGACATACCTTGTTGGGCCTTCAAGGGGGTGGGGGGTGGGAGAGGGGGAGAGTCCGGACACGAGCAATGAGGAACAGGGAGGAGCAACTAAACCTGGCTGCTAGGTCCTCCAACATGGTTTGATGCATGGAATAGTCTTTCGGATATAATAATGGAGTACTTAGACGCATTGTTAATTGTTTAGTTTAAGTTAAAGTTTATGTTATAAACTTGGAAAACGGAAAAAGGTGGAACTGCATTGGGGACCGTGTTTTCAGCTCTTGATGTATTACACACAACTACTTGGAAATAGGACTGTCAGCTATCATATGTAATTGTACATGATTGTATTGTTTTGACATCGCCCTATGTACATGAACCTACTGTTAAGTGTATTTCTTGAATGCAGTTTTGAATAAAAAGAAGTTTAAAAAAAAAAAGCTGAAATATGTGCAACCCAAAATGGTGCTACTAATTCAGGTAATATTATGGCTGTTCTATAAGAATTTTAAAGGGAATCTGTCGGCAATTTTTTTTTTTTTTACTTATTAAATCAAGACCCTGATCCATATTCTTTTCCTCTCGGTCGTTTTTATTTCCTGATTGTGGATTTCTCTATTCGGCCGTCTATATATGATTGTGGGGAAGACATTATTGCTTGCACTGCTTTAACAGCAGTCAGAGAGATACTTTAAAACAGCTTCATGCACATAGGATTCTTAAGACAGATTCTGTCCCATAGACTTGTATAGGAGAGTTTTCACTGTGAAGGGAGGGGAGAGGGGGAGCTGTGACATATTCTCTTGTGACTGGTGGATTCTGTGTTATCTGTACACAATGGTGTCTCCTTTCAGTTTGACCCTGCTGTTACTGATAATGAGCACACTGCTGAAAAGCTCTCTAAACAGAACAGGAAGTGTCAGACGATTATTAGGCTTAGTGGCCAAAGTGAAAACTGCAGGACTTAAGTATTATTAAAAAAAATACTTAAAGTGATATGGAAAATTAAGAAAAACATAACCAAAAATTCCTAAAAAATGTGTTTAACATAAAAATGTGAGTTAAACAATAAGTCATTTTTTGATGACACATTCCCTTTAGGCAGTTAAAAAGGTTTTTTTTTCTATAATGACAATTTATTATTTATCCACAGGTTGGGCCCCACTGATAAGGCACTCATCACCTATGCTATAAAAAAGAAGAAAGTTTTTACTATAGGGAAAAGTTTTTTTTGTAGCATCTTCAAAATAGAACACTATGGCAATGTGACTCTTGGAGCAAAACTGGTTGCATACCGTTGCCTTAGATCATACAAACCACTCTATACGGAAATATACTGTGTGCAAATGGAACACACATTATGCCTACATTATGTCCCATTATATCATGCCTACAGGGAATCTGAAGGTTTTTTTTTTTTTTAACTGTCACTGCTGAAATTAAAAATGTTTTCTTAAATTACAACTTCAATTCCCCAAAAGTTGAGACGCAGTGTAAAATGTAAAGAAAAAAAGAATGCAAGGATTTGTTATCTCATATAGCAATTTTTTATTCACAACAAAACATAGAACACATATCAGAAGTTAAGCATATTTCCATTTCATTTAAAAAAAAAAATGGGTGTTTTTTTTCACTAGAATGAGCGTTTTGAAGACTTTTCTAAATTACACTGCTGTGTTGATTTTTCTTTGGTCAGGAAATAAAGATTTTATCTCCTCTTAGAGCACACAGGTTTCTCTGCCTACAACCATCTCTCTACTCCCCTTTCCCTGCTCTCTCTTATCTCTCATTGCTCTAAGCTGCCATTTGTCACTCAGTCGTCCATGGTGAGTCACCTCCCGCAGAATTTTATCTCTAGTAACAGACTGTGAAAGCTACTCATTTAGCTAAGTAGACACTTATTAACACCATGGTACCATCCTGTGAAGGTTTCCCGCATCAGCCAGGGTACTGCACAGAACCTAGTGCATTAAAGGAGTTGTCTCCCCACAGGGTTTCAAAGAATGCATGAAAGAAATTCTCTGTCACTTCCTGGTTCAGACTAATTTGCATAAACTCCTTGCTTGTACAGCATAAGCTCCTTGCTTTCAGATGCTAATTAGATTAGATTAGCTTCTCAAACTACTCAAGGACTTCTTATCTGATCCCCAAAACAAAAGCCCTAATTACAGAGCTGTTTACTTGAGATAAATCAAGCTTTTTACTGTCTGGCAGCACAGGACACTGACTGACACTGCTGACCTGTGTGATGACTCACTCTCTGTTATCTCATTGAACAAACAGCCAGGGAGATTTGTTTACAGGTCAGTTACTGAGGGAACTGAAATAGCCATGGAGGTAATAAATTCACTTGTATCTCTTTAGGGAAAATAGAGGAACAATGCAATATATTTGGAAAATGTCTTTATTTTGTGTTCCCTACAATTTGAAAGCTATTCTTTGTAGCGAGACAACCCCTTTAAGTCCTGGGTCCAATCCCTGGCTGGGGTGGGATATTTAAATCTGTATATTTCCTCATCCTGTGCCTGTGATTGCTCTAGTATCCTGGCTACAGTGTTTCTGCATATTGCTGTTTGGACTTCTCTGGATCTGGAATTTGGTTTGTATTTCAGGAAGGGGAACATCTCTCCTTAAGGAGAGCACCGAACGAACGGCGTGTAGAGATTTGTTTTGCCTTTTCGCACTCTATGAAGCATCTGCATATCACAAGGCATTATGGGAAAAAGGGCTGAGAAGACATAACTTTTACTTAACTATTTAAAATATTAATATCAAAACCCCTATATAATACCACTGCATACCTAGATGATACAGCATACTGTGCACTATCTGCCAGTGGAGTAATCGAGTTGTCCAACAAACTCCTCAAAATGACATCTTGTGCCCTCCCAGAGAATGATGATGTCATCGATGTACCTCCCCCAGAATAATATCTGGGGGGGCCATTGATCATCTCCCGGTTGGGATACCAAGGTAGCCTCCCACCAGCCCAGGAACAGATTTGCATACGTGGGAGCGCAAGAGCTCCCCATTGCGGTGCCCCTGAGCTGGTGGAAGGTCTTGTTACAGAAAACAAAGTAATTATGCCGTAGCACAAAGTCCAGAAGTCTAATGACAAAAGTATTATGAGCCTGAAATTCTATGCTTCTTGTGGACAAAAAATATTCGACCGCCTGGATCCCTCTTTCATGTGGGATATTACTATACAGGCTTTCAACATCTATAGAACCTAATAGTACCTCTTTATCAACAGCAATCCCATCCAGTCTACGCAAAAGGTCAGAAGTATCTCTTATATAAGATGGCAATGTAACTACAAAATCCTGTAAGATGTTATCTATATAAATCCCTACATTTTGCGTAATTGATCCCACACCTGAAACTATGGGTCTGCCTTTAAGCGGGGTACAACCCTTATGGATCTTAGGGATCGAATAGAAAGGTTCGGGCCGGCATTCAGCATATGCGCGATGTCATTTCCGGCGATGTTAACCGGAAGTGACGGGTATTTTACTTCCGGTCATGCGCAGTTGAATATCCGGAACGCCGTACAAACCATGAGCAAGAAAATGGGCACATATGCTCATGGGAACCTGGAAACGAGCATATAGTATTATTGTCTATGTGTAAACACTGGGTAATTATTTATCATACATCTTTGGGGCCATTTAAGACATAAAAAGGGAAGCAGAGACAATATTGCTCTGTATCCCTCTTATCTTGGGTGCCAGCGTACTAGAGGTGCTGCGGGAATTTATCGTTATTATACCTGGCAGCACTTGAGCTAAGTATCAGTCTATTTATCTAACTTTGAAGTACATGTGTTGTAGTATATGCGTTGTATATAGCGTATTCTTTTTCCACAGTGAGAGAAATTTTGAATCCCCTGATGAACCCTAGAATTGTATGGGGGAAACGCGTCGGGATAGCTGGGATTTAAAGGTGTCTATACACGCATGTTGGATATTGTCTGTCATTAAAGCGGAGCGCGCTTGATCGGGGGCGATTACTCCACTGGCAGATAGTGCCAGTATGCGGGTATCATCTAGGTATGCAGTGGTATTATATAGGGGTTTAGATATTAATATTTTAAATAGTTAAGTAAAAGTTATGTTTTAACAGGGATCATTATTTGCAGTGATATATTGGTATAAATCCTCTGTTCATATAGAATTTGTAGTATTTCCAAAAAGGGCTGAGAAGCCCACAGCGCCCTCTGTTGGATGTAATAAATCCTCAATTTGCTTTTGACCTACTAGGTCTTGAGAAAGCAAAAAGGATTTCAGCCAAGCCAGTATCTCTCATCTGCAGACAACGCTGTTTCGGGATTTTTGTCCCTCATCAGTGCAGAGCAGAGAAGATACTGGCTGGCTGTGGGGGCGGCATCAAGTGGCTCAGGACGGGGAACATCTCTCCTTAAGGAGAGCACCGAACGAACGGCGTCTACAGATTTGTTTTGCCTTTTCGCACTCTACAAAGCATCTGCATATCACAAGGCATTATCGGAAAAGGGCTGAGAAGCAAGCAAGATATCTCAAAAAATTTTCTAACTTGTTTAACTTTTAACTTCTGATATGTGTTCTTTGCTCTGTTGTAAATAAAATATGCCTATAAGATATTTTCAAGTCATTACCTTCTTGTTTTCTTTATATTTTATGCAGCGTCCCAACTTTTTCAAAGCACCACAAAGTAAGAGATAATGGTTAGTGAAAATATAGAGCCTATGGACCCCAGTATTAAAACCTGCTGGCTTTATTTAATGAGTGAAGCTGATATAAAACTCATTCACATACTTTCCCAGAAAAAGATTTGCTTCCAGTATAATAAAACCTAGAATTATAAGTATTTGCCAAGGTATGTGAAGACTAGCATACTTTATCTGTGAATATTTCTAGAAACTAGTTTCTGTCATTCAGATTTTAGTTTAGGCTCACTGGAGTTCCTGAGGGAGTCCCGGTTCTTGCGTGAATAACAAAAACACACATAAAAAACATAAGTATTAGGGTATATTCACATGTTGTAATTGTGGGACACATTTCAGCACGTAACTGCGCTTCAATATGCCCGAAATGCACCCCACAATTACGGTGATTAAAAGCTCTCTTAGGCTTCGTTCACACGGCTTATTCTGCCGCGTATTGGCGCCGTTACTGCGCGCCGGATTTGCGCTTCAGTTACGGCGCCAATCCGCGGCAGCAATTACGGTAATCCACTGCTTCATAGAGAACAGTGGAATCCGTCGCTCCTCCCCGCTCGGCGAATCCGCCGCGGGGGGAGAAAGTGACATGCATATTATTTACGGCGCGGACGCGCCGTAAACAATGCATTGTCTATGGGGCCGGGAGCGGCGCCCCCACCGCGCTCCGGCCCCGCCCCGCCCCCGCCCCCATATTCACGGCGGATTTGTGCGCTCAATACGGCGCACAAATCCGTCGGGAATAAGCCGTGTGAACACGGCCTTAGAGAGCTATGATCTACGCCCATTTTCCCCAACGCGTATTGAACGGTGGGGGAAAGAAGTGACCTGTCACTTCTTCCTGTTGTTTACGCGGCAGGATGATTGTAGTGAATGGGCTCCCTCTGCGCTTTAGAAGTAAGCACTGGGTGTTTTGGAAGTATGCAATGGCCAGCGCGTACTTCTAAAACACAGAGCGCGTACTTCTAAAACAGTACGTACCGCAATATGGTGTGTGAACATACCCTTAGTAGGTAAAATTGCTAGAGCCAACATAGGCAAACACTACAATATTTCTAATGATTATAATTTCTCATTTATCTTGCATATTAATAAAGGTATCCCCAACAAATCACGCCTAAACATCGGTGCACTTAAGTGTTCAGTCCTGGGTTACTTTAACATAAATATATACTACGTCCTGAGGAGAAAGTAATTTGTGAAAGGGAAGCTTTAATCACATAATGTTGTGTTTTTGAATTCTAATTAAATACTACAATCATTGTACAAAACTTTAGTGTGACTGTGATCCAACATTTGTCATCCACTGAGTTGCAGATGTTCAAAATCATTTACATTCTTGCTCACCAAACAGCAGACATCTGTGCAAATGAGCTAGTGGGAGAACACAGATTTAAGAAATTCAGAAGAAAGAAGCCACTCCTCTAAGCTGTAATAAGTGACTTACCGCTTTAAAACATCCCACATGTCAGCTGTAATTTGGTGCTAATTTCCTACTAAATGAACTTACAGAAACGGAACTTCACTTTCTGATTATTTATTCTTCATCTGGGTTAAACTAGTGATAAAAGGATGAGAAATACGTTTGCAATAGGAACACTTAAAACACATTGTGCCATCAGCAAGTATAATGTATGCACTGGCCAATAAATGGCAGATGTTTTTCTTTAAATGTGCTCTACACTGAAAACACATGGGCTAAAGAAAGTACTCAAAGGCATAGGCTGGAATGTTTTAAAAGCACGTCTACTGAGCAGTGTGGTTTATCAAGCCAAATAAAAGGTCCAAATAGCAAATGATGCGCCTCCAGGATTCGGAGTGCGATACCTCCTGTTGAACAAGCGGATGTACAACAGACGTGTTGGCGAAATGATGTTTTAAAGTAACATGGGTTATTTTGTTTTGGATGTGATGTGAAGGCTTTTCAGTTATATGCTTGGATAAGTGTTGCCTAATTCTCTAACAATGTGATGACAAAAAAAGTTATATTAAAAACATAAAAACTGTGTTAGTATAACATATGCCTATGTTAAGGTATGTTTGCTAGAAATTACAAGTCAAAGCTTAAAGGGGTTTTGCCAGGACGTGCCTTATCTGCTAATAAGCAAATGTAAACAAAGCCACGCTGAGCTGAGAGAGCGGGAGACACAGCCAGAGCACAGAGCCATGCATAAGGGATTGTGTGAAATGTTCACTCAAATAATCTTCACAGCCTCTTGAAAGCTTCTTCATGTTCCTTGTCATCAGATAAAGCAGGGATCTACTCAGATAATCAAAAAGTGATCCAGGAAACTATAGGCCCGTAAGCTCTAACCTCTGTTGTAGGCAAATTTAAGGTTTTCTGAGAGATGCTACACTGGAGTTTCTGACTGAAAATAAATGTATAACGCCGTTCCAGCATGGGTTCATGAAGGATCGGTCCTGTCAGACTAATCTCATAGCTTCTATGAGGAAGTCAGTGTTTGACTGGATCAGGGTGGGGGCACTGGTGTCTTTATATCAGATTTTTCTAAAGCATTTGATACGGTGCCACATAAAAGGTTGGTAAAGAAAAGGGAATGCTTGGACGGGGGGGAAAACGTGTGCAAGTGGGTAAGTAACTGGCTCACTGATAGAAAACAAAGGGTAGAAATTTAAACGGTACATACTCAGATGGATCGCTGTTACTAGTGGGGGTAACACAAGGGTCAGTATTGGGCCCCTATCCTCTTTAACATTTTCATTAATGATCTTACACAGGGAATACACAGTAGAATATCGATCTTTGCAGATGATACTAAGCTCTGTAAAGTAATCAAAAAAAAATAGAAGATAATATGTTATTACAAATGGGATCTGGATAAGTTGGAGGCTGGGCAGGGAAATGGCAGATGAGTTTAACACTGATAAATGCAAGGTTTATGCACATGGGGAAGAGAAATCCATTAATGATTACATGTTAAATGGAAAAACACTGGGTAAAAGTGACATGGAGAAGGACTTGGGAACCCTGGTGGCATTTAAACTAAATTGTAGCAGCAAGTGTCAGGCAGCAGAAGCCAAAGAAAAAAGGATCATGGGGTCATTAAAAGGGCATAGATGCACATGATAAGAATATTATTCTCCCATTATACAAGTCACTGGTTAGACCACAAATGGAATATTGTGTACAGTTTTGGGCACCAGTGCACAGGAAAGACATTGTAGGGGCTTGAACAGGTACAAGGCGGGCAACAAAATAATAAAAGGACTGGGTGGACTACAGTACACAGAAAGAATTGGCAAGATTAGGGTTATTTTGTTTAGAGAAAAGAAGGCTTCGGGGGGACATAATAAATATGTTTAAAAAACATCAAAGGTCAATTAGAGATCTCTTCCAATGATTTATTTACACACAGGGCTGATCTAGAACTAAGGGGATCCTCTACGTCTTGAGGAACGAAAGTTTCTACATAAACATAGAAAGGGATTCTTTACTGTAAGAGCAGTGAGACTATGGAATTCTCTGCCAGAGGGACTTGTCATGGTAAATTCAATAACGAGTTCAAAAAGGGTTTGGTGCATTTCTGGGCGTAATAATATAAAAAGTTATAGTGACTAGGATTCAGGAGAGGGGTCATTGATCCGGGGATTTTTTTGTTTGCCAGATTGGAGTCAGGAAGGGAATTTTTCCCAAAAATGGGGACAATTGGCTTCTACCTCATTGGGGGTTTTGCCTTCCTCTGGATCAACACCTTAGCACAACAGGCTGAACTAAATGGACGACTTGTCTTTTTTTAGCCTTACAAACTATGAATCACACTACAACTAGTGGATTTTGTATACAAAACACAACATATTTCTACCCGGTGCCTTGAAAGCTTCTTCAGCTCCCTCTCATCAGATAAGAAGTGTGCTCTGCGCAAGCCCGGCCAGCAGCTCTTGTCAGGTCGTATCTAATAGAAGCTTTGAAGTAACTAAGGGCAGGTAAGGCAGCCTGTAGCTCTCTCAGGCTGCAATTTTTGTAATCACATATATTTAGAAAAGTGATTAAATACCTATTTTGGAGGATACCACGTCAACATTACATCGTGGCAAAACCCCTTTAAGACTGCACTACTGGGATGACTTTAGTGTCATGTCTCCTGAGTTTTGCCATGTGTAGTGCTGTACTAAAAACCATCATCACCATGGACCTTATTTCTTACCTTCATCATTGTTCATAATCATATAACTTATGTTACTATTTTTAGTTTGTGACTGGATGATGGATATAGATGATGGCCCCCTAGGACCACATTGATAGAAATCAGAAGTGGGCATATAGTAGTAGTAGTGTAGGTTCTGACATTATCTAAGATCTGGGGTCTAGGGACGACATGTATATATTTTGGCACCCAGGCACCATGGTTTTGCACGTATTAGTAGCGTAGAATGCGCCTGAACCTATGAGCCTGTTCTACTGCGGTTCATAGATTTAGCACTTTCTAGCTACAATTCTGGCTCAGGTAAACCACTTCTAAAGTGGTCTACCTGTTCCAGCAGTAATGCACCTGGATTTGCCGATAAACAGTCATAAATGTGTAGATTTGTATGGTTGTAGTATGGCATGCCTCCAGCACGCCCCCCAATCTCAGGCGCATTACAAAGTGCCGCGGCTGCTTTTGTAATACCCCTAATATTGGAGTGCGCCTGATTAAAAATATAGCGAACAGGGCTGCGCTAGTTTTTGGGCTGCAGCCCCGTACATACATGTCGGCCTAGGTGTTATGCTAATGAACATGAACTTACTTGATCACTGAAAGCAAGCAAAAAACTAAATAAAAAAATTCTCAGCAGGTGGTTTGGGACCATAGGGGTTTTTTA